>JAMAHN010000020.1:657311-713546 GCA_023627535.1 Aspergillus sp. S1802E
GCGGGGGGGGGCGGGGCGCGGGCGGGGGCCGCCGGCCCCCCCCCCCCCCCCCCCCCGCTTTGTTACGGTGGGTTGAGCTGGTTGTGGTAGGAAGAAAGCGAAGAAAGGAATAAAGAAGATAAAGAAGAGGGAGATCAGATACTCCTCGACGCGGTGGACCTGCTGCAAGAATACTTATGTTCATCTATATGTTCGACATGAATCCATGAGCTGAGAAGGTCCAGAATATATCCATACCTATAATTGAACATTTTAATGCATTAATTACCCTCGATGCTCGTGCTTGCATCAATGTATCTGGTTGTAACATGAGCCCGAAGTGTATGCGACGGCTACCTGGTCAAGGTATCCTTAGAACTCGACGTGAAGCCAGGAGACGGGGAGGGCTTGGCAGTGCAACCCCCTTTCCCCCACCGATGCAACATCCCGGAAGTCTGTCACGGTGACCCGGTGTAGGGTGTACGGGGTACGGGGTACGGGCTGCCCCGGATTCTCCCTCTTTCCCGGCGCTCCACGTGTTGATCTGGGAACAACTGGGAGCCCCACCGACTGGGACGGAGATGAACTACTCCGCTACCTTCGAGGTGGTAGACCCGAGGACCGGAGTTTGAGGATGGCCAGGTTGCACCAGACTGGAAGAGAAGCAAAGAGAGACCCGCCCAGAATCCGGGGATGCTGACATCAGCAGGGCCAGACCCCGCACGTGGTCCACGTGGTCCACTTGGTCTCCTTCCAGGAGAAAAAGGCAAACCTCTTGATATATGAATACAAATTTATATGTACAACGATATATATAGATATATATAGATATATATGCACATATGTATATGCATCACGTATCAGCCCATGTCAGGTGCATGGAAGTCTGGAGCTGGACTGGCGCGTGGTTGACAGGACCCACCGGTCGGCATGACAGGCAATTCTTTCATGTCCACAATGCACATGGATGGCATGATCTCCAATCAATGGACGATCCCCCGGATGTCCAAGGTAGCATACTGCAGAGCAGGCCTCAGATGTCGCGTGCTTGACACTAGGGTCCAGAGATAAAGATCCCTGTCACCGTCGCTGTCGGGTTTCATCGCACCGTCACGCCGTCTGCACTCCAATGGCAGGGTGATATCCCCCGTCCACCTATCAGGGCGCCTGCCGGGGACCGGGGGGTGTCCAAGCGGCTTAGCGGCCTGATAAGACCTTTTTCTCCTCGTTTAACCAAAAGTCTCGAGGTTGCTGGAAGCTTGGCTCGTCGCACGGATTTCTCCGCCCGTTGTTAAAACCGCGGTCGCTCCCTTCTCCTCCTCATCTCTCATCTCCATCTGCATCTCCATCTCCATCTTCTCTTCCCACCTCATTCTCCTTCCACCTCCCCCCCTCTGTCACTTTCCTCCCCTGTCTTCTATTTCCTCTTCTCCTTCTCATTCCTCTCATCTTCTCCGCGCTGTTAAGATTGGTTCTCTGACAGCTGACCGCTAATCTCCGACTCTCTCACTCGAACTGCGACTCGAACTCTAACCCCGCAATTGATCATCCATTCCTGCATCTGCCGCCGATCTGCGAGATCTCGCCTGCATGGAATCCGTCGATCAGAAATCCCCCGGCATGGCCACTGCGGAGAACCCTGTCACCGACCCCGTCGCCGATGCGGGTGAGGTGCCGCGCCCGCGGGGTTGGATGTACAAGTCCTTCAAGATCGGTCCTTGGAATACCGGCTGGTACGCCTCTCCGCGCATCCAGCTGGGTATGGTCGCCTTCGTCTGCTTCATGTGCCCCGGCATGTTCAACGCCCTCAGCGGCCTGGGCGGCGGAGGTAAAACGGACCCCACCCTGGCCGACAACATGGTGCGTTTCCTCCTCCCTCCCTTCTCGGCTTTATGGCATGGCTAACTTCCTTGGTCTTTTGTCTAGAACATCGCCCTCAACAGCACTTTCGCCGTCGTGGGATTCTTCGCCGGAACCTTCGTCAATCGCATGGGCATCCGCGCCGCCCTCTCCTTCGGTGGCACGGGCTACTGCCTCTACTCCATCAGTCTGCTGGTCTCCGAGCATAAGCACGTCCCCGGCTTCAACATCTTCGCCGGCGCCTACCTCGGTGTCTGCGCCGGTCTGCTGTGGACCGCCCAGGGCACCATCATGATGTCCTACCCCCTCGAGGAGAAGAAGGGTAGCTACTTCGCCTGGTTCTGGGCCATCTTCAACATCGGCGCCTGCATTGGTAGTTTGGTACGTCGACCGTCTTCCCCCTTTCCCCTCCGCTTTCGCCGTTACTAACTAACGTGTCAGATCCCTCTCGGCGAAAACATCAACGTCACTGCCAATGTCACCGTTAGCGACGGCACCTACATCGGTTTCATCGTCCTCATGTTCTTCGGCGCCGTCCTGGCGCTCTTCCTCTGCGACGCCGACAAAATCGTTCGTCCCGACGGCTCGCGCGTCATCCTGAAGCAATCCCCCAGCTGGCGCACCGAGTTCGTCGGCCTGTGGACCACCGTGCGCGACAACCCCCACATCGTCCTGCTCTTCCCCATGTTCTGGTCGTCCAACTGGTTCTACACCTACCAGCAGAACGCCATCAACGCCGCCCACTTCTCCACCCGCACCAAGGCCCTGAACGGCTTCCTCTACTGGTTCGCCCAGATCGTCGCCGCCGTCATCATGGGCCCGCTGCTCGATCTCGAGCGCTTCCGTCGCAGCGTGCGTGCCAAGGCTGCGCTCATCACCCTGTTCGTGCTGACCATGATCATCTGGGGCGGCGGATACGCCTGGCAGAAGACGTACACGCGCGAGACAGTCAGCGCCCCCGACTTCGTGCCCACCGACTGGACCTCCTCCGGCTTCGTCGGTCCCATGTTCCTGTACTTCTTCTACGGCATGTACGACGCCTTCTGGCAGGGCATTGTCTACTGGTACGTGCTTCCTTGCGCTTCCGGCCTTAAAGGTGGATTATACTGATGCTTCGCTCACACAGGTTCATGGGTGCCTTGGGTAACTCCGGCCGTAAGCTGGCCAACCTGGCCGGTTTCTACAAGGGACTGCAGTCCGCCGGCGCCGCCGTCATGTGGAGTCTGGATCGCGACAAGCTGCCCTACATGTCCGAGTTTGCCTCCAACTGGGGCTTGCTCTGTGGATCGATCATCGTCGCGGCTCCCGTCGTCTTCTTCAAGATCAAGGACCACGTCCCGGTGGAGGAGGACCTCAAGGATACCGGCGAAACGGTGGATGACGTGCTGCCGGCAGGCCACCCCGAGAAGCGCGAGGGCGCCCACGTTTAACGAGCTACCGGACGCCGCCAACCAGATAGGATGGATGATGGCAACCCGAGCTTGTTCTTTTCCTTTGCTACATTTCTCTGGTTTCACTTGCGGGACTCGGTGCACGGATATGATCGATCCCCGACCAGCTGGCGTGATGTGTCATGTCCATGATACCCGGTTAATACTAATAATGACAATTTCACATCATTTTGGTCCTCGTACTCTGTAGTGTTCCGAGGGGGTGACACGATCCATCCCCGAGTCTTCGTTTCACCGCGGACAGTCGCGCGCCTGGCAGGGGCGATCGTTCTCTCCCCTTGACGGTCACCATCAAGTAGGTTTCGTATTCCAGGGGGCCAGCGCGACCAGAAGCCATGCGCCTTCTCCCACCATGTCGATCAGCCATTGGACGGCCGATCGGGTGATTTTCGCGGGTTATTTTTAGATGCTCCTTGTCTGCGATTCTATCCCGCATGGTCCGTGACTATTCGTATCGCTGCTGAACCTGTCTCCTCGCGATGCTGCGCGGGTTTCTAGGGAAGCCATCGTGCAATAGCACGTCCTCCCAGTGTTCTATACGGGACTCGAAAGTAGAAACAGATCGTGAGAGCACAAGAGGGGGTGATGGGATGCCTCTGGGGAGATATTCACCAACTCACCCACACTTAACCGCCGACGACCAGATACCATGAAAGTAGTCTTATCTCTGCTGCCATGGCTGGCAGTCGTGTCCCATTGCTCGAGCACACCCGCTACAAGAGCTGGAAACGTAGCGACAAGAGGTCGTGCATGAAGAACCACGGCGGCCCCAACTGCAGCAACAAGTTCAAGATCCACAGCAAGAAGAACGGACCGACCTGGCGCAACTTTCCGGGTAGCGACTGTGCCAAGGCACTTGGCTCGCGGACACTGCTGGAATGAGGTGATGTGAGAGGGGCCTTGGAGGCCAGGAGAATACCGGACGAGACCGGCGATGGTCTTGTTCTGAGGTTTGGCTTGGGGAAAGCGATGTTAAGCGGAGCTATAGCGAACAAGTTTTCCCAACATCATAGACTAAAAATATATCCCCCTCCAGTCCTCTGGCTAGACTCTGTCTATACTCCACAAACGCGCAGAGTTTTCTCTTTCGTCTGCACTCCGTAGGAGTAGTTGCAGTCGACGGTAAGATGCACCTGCACGCGACCCCGTAGAGGCCCTAATCGATCCGCAATTGAGGATAGTCTATATGGATAGTCTATACTATCAAATCACAAATGGCGATAGTAAACAAAAACAGAACCACGTGGGCGGTGGAGTCCCTCGTGGCTTTTTTGTTCCTTCTTTTTCATCCTCCACAATTCTCCCGATCCACTTTCTTCCTCATCGCTTCTCGATGTCTTCCTCGTCCTCCTCAACAGCCAACCACGGCGACGGTCCCGGATGGAAGTATTTCGCGTACGGCGAGAACGTTCAATAGTCGCCTTTCGCAGCGTGGTAGCGGCCAAGTTCCGAAGCGACGGACTCGGGCGCCACGTGGGAACTGGTGGGCCTCGACCGACTTTTGCCCTCGACAGTCGAGATGAAAGCGGACGGAGAAGGAGCAGGAGTGGGAGAGAATGGAAACTAATCTGTTTTAGAAAGAAAAATTAGAAGAAAAATTGCCGGTGACATGGCGCCTCCCTCAAATCTCCCCTATGGATGATTTCCGTTAAATATCGTCATCCCTGCGGCCTCGTCTGGCAATCCGTTGATCGGCACGCTCTTTTCCTGTTCTCTTCGTATCCCCTGCCCTTGCCATCCGCCATGGGCCTCCTCTCTCTCATTGATCGGGCCTTGTGCCTGACCGTGACCGCGCTGGCTCTGCTGCAAACACAGGCCGGAGCCACCTGTAATGCCGCCCCGACCGTCCTGACCCAGCAAGGGTTGGTCTCCGGCTTCACCCAGGGCAACGCCAACGTCTTCTTGGGCATCCCCTTCGCCCAGACCACCGGCGGCGAGAATCGGTGGAAGGCACCGCAGTCCCTCTCCGAGTCGACCACCGCGAAATTCGATGCTACCTCCTATGGTCCCTCGTGCGCCCAGGCCATGTCGGGCGACGCCATCGTGGCCCAGAGCGAGGATTGTCTGAACTTGAATGTGAGAAACAACCCCCCTTGTATCACCCCTTGGGCGACGCACGTCTAATGGTAGAATCACAGATCTGGACCCCTTCCAGCGGAAGCAACCTGCCCGTCTTTGTGTACATCTACGGGGGTGCTATGGTCACTGGCGGAAACAGCAACGCGCAATGGCAGGGTCATAACTTTGCGCGCAAGGATGTGATCTACGTCAACGTCAACTATCGCGAGTCGGTCTATGCCTCTCCCAACGCCCCCGAGCTCGAGGGCCAGTCGCAGAACTTTGGCATCCTCGACATCGAAATGGCGCTGGAATGGGTCTACAACAACATCCAAGGTTAGTTTCCCCCGGGGAAGGAACTCTCGTTCTTGGAGATTCCGCTGACTAGTTGCAGGATTCGGTGGCGACAAGACGCGCATCGTGCTCGGTGGCCATTCCTCTGGCGCCGTCCACGTTGACCACTACCTTTGGAATCACCCCGACACCTTCCTGGCCGGCGCGATCGAGATGTCCGCCAACGCCGAGTCCGGCCCGGCCGTCACCCCCAGTGGTGTCGGTTTGGCCCGCGTGGCCCAGGATATGCAGGATGCCGGCGTGTCGCTCAACTGCGATGCCGCCAACCCGACCCTGGCCTGTCTGCGCGAGGCGGACACCTATGCCTTGCAGACAACCTACTTCAACTCGACCTCGAACACCTGGTTCTCCCCCGTGGTGGACGAGATCACTCGCTTCTCGGACTACTCGGCTCGCTTTGCCGCCGGCAACTACCCCAAGTCGCTGCCGCTCATTGTCGGCAACTCGGATCAGGAGGGCAAGATCTTCAGCGTCGTCTACGGTGCCGAGAACGGCGACTTCGCCTCGTGGATCAACACCTTCGACGCCGACCTGGCCTGGATCCCCGACGACGAGCTGCTGGAGGCGTATAACGCCTCCGACTACGCCTCGGTCGCTCTGATGAGCGGAGCTTCCTACGGCGACGCTCGCTTCCTCTGCGCCACCGACTACCTGCTAGACGTGCGTGCGGCCGAGCAGCCCACCTGGATCTATCGCTGGTTCGGCGACTACGACAACGTGTTGGGCATGAGTGGCATGGGGGCCTCGCACGGCAGCGAGGTGCCCTTCTTCCACGGCGGAAACGAGTGCTTCTCGAAGCTCTCGGGCGTCACCGACGCGCAGCAGGCGCTGGCGGACTACATGAACGACTGGTTCGTCGCCTGGATTAAAAACCCCAGTGCCGGCCCCGGTTGGGACCAGGCCAAACCCGTCAACGGGCCCCTGGCCAAGGTCGGCGTGCCGGGTAACGAACTGGCCATCGAAACGAGCACCACCGGCGAGTTTAACGCTCGTTGTCAATCGGTGTACAAGCCTCACTATCCCCAGTACCCCGTGGTGCAGAACCCGGTGACCATGTCTTCGTGATACGGCTCTTGCATGTACTTTGTTCGTTGTTTGCATTTCTTTCGTCCTAGATAGCTTTCCTATACTTTTATTTATCTTTTTTTTTTTTTTTTTTAATTTTTTTAAACCTTAATTAAGCAAGTAATACGTCTTGAATGCCGTGGGGGGTTCCGATTCCATTTCTTTTCTCGCTTGATTTCTTTTATCTCAGTTTGTTCGTTCTGGTCCCCTTAGCTCGGAGGCAATGTCGCCTCTGGGACTAGCGGGTCTTCTTGAAGCACTATCGAAATTCAAAATCTCCAACACGAGACCCACAGTCTCAATTTATGCCTCCAACATGTGGCAAGTTTCACCACCGGCTTGCACGAATGGGGACCGTGAACGGACATTGACCGACGATCGGTGCTAGGCCTGGCCCGATCTGGTCTAGTGAGCAGGCTCGATATCGCGCTCGTTGAGCCTCGTTCAGTCCATTTTGTCTCACAGGAGTGGGAACCGTTTAACTTTAACCGCCAAGAAATTGCCTAGGAATGCCGATTCAAGGTCGGCTACCAGCACTATGGGATGCAGGGTGCTGGCCCCTAGGTCCTTCTAGCGGAAGGGACAAAAAGCAGGCCGCTTCATTCAGTCACTTCTACAGTTTGACACGAGGATCGACTCCCGTCTTCTTTTCCATGTCCAGATTGGTATCACGGACAATCACACAATAATATGAACTGAGGGACCGGTGTCTCGGAGCCTAGTCGCACTGTTCCCAAGACGGACTGTGGACCTATGCCGTTCCATGGTTCGGTTTCCAATGTGCTGGACACTATTGCCCGGCATCGAACGACACTGGCCACCCTCGTCCGATCCGGGGGAACATCGGGAGCCCTTCCAGACGCAGAGTGGAAGTTCCCAGCGATGCGATCACAGCTATGCTTCGGGTGAAAAACTCAAATCATGCCAGCCCAGGAACAGGAAAATGGACCGTTCTTTAGTCGCTTGAACCTCGGGGCAGGACGACAATATGCTCAACGGTTCTCGCTCTTTTCTGCTCCTTGATCACAACTGCAGGTACACAGAGAGTCATCATGGCTCGCCCTGATGTTGGCCAGGTGGTATGGTTTATGTCTTTCTGAACTCATGTGCGCAGCCTGCATGCTAACTTTTCTGCCCGGAATAGGTCGCATGGTATATTTGCACTGTCGTAGCCTGCATATTCCTCGTTGCTCGATTGATCATCCGATGGGGACTGTTCAAACGGTTCTATGTCGATGATTTCCTGCTGACGCTGTCCGCCCTGTGTCTCATCGCCGATCTGGTGATCCAGCACTACATGTTCAATCTCGGTGGGTGCAATGACGACCTTGCTTGAGCGCACGATTTGTCGACTGACCGAAACACCTTCATAGGCATGTCTGACATGGGCAATGCGACAAAGGACGACACGGTTGCGATGATGAAGGTAAGCGATTGTGCTCAGCCAACAATTGACCCGTGGGGGATCGCTAATACGATCGATCGCAGATGATCATCCCGGGCTCCACTCTGTATGTGACTTCGCTTTGGTTGATCAAAGCGGGCATGGTCCTCTTCTACAAACGTCTCGCCGATCGCACGAGATACCAAATGGTCTACAACATTACCCTGGGCTTTCTCGGCGCTACCTGGCTGGCTATCTTTCTCAACATCATCTTCAAGTGCTTCCCGCCGGACCGCCTGTGGGATCTCGATCATCCCGAGAGTGGGTGTTCCATGGTTTCTGTGTGAATCGTAATGCTGACCTGGCACAGGAGCTTGCTCGGATAAACAGACGCGAATTAACTACTGGATTACGATTTTGTGTACGCGAAACCCAACCTTGGCTTTTCCTTATGCGCCTCAGGCTAACCATTCTCTACTGCAGTCAACATCTTTAGTGATGTATTCAGTGAGTCTTCGCGTCGACAGAGTCCATCAGCCCCTAGACTAACCCGCCAACCAGTCATTTGTCTTCCCATTTCCCAGGTCCTCAAGTTGAAGCTTCCCAAGAAGCAGAAGATTGGCGTCCTCAGCATTTTCATGCTTGGCTTTTTGGTGGTTATCACGAGCAGTACGTTGAACGCCGGGATTCTCTCGCTCGTTTCGGCCATTCGCTAACCGTGTCCGTGAACAGTCATTCGTGCCATTTACTCCTACCGGAACGAGCAAATGATTACCTGCACCGTCTCAATGATCGAAACCGCCATTGCTATCATCGCATCCTGCCTTCCCGTTATGCGCACACTTTTTTTCGGATCGAGGTCCCGCACGGGGACCTACAGCGGACGACGGGGTTATGAGCTGTCTAGCTCTGGGTACGTCGGTGCGGGAACCAAGCAGAAGGCAACCGTCTCGGCCTCGCATTTAGGCAGTCGGAGCAAGACGCAGCTTTCGCGACACGATTCGGCGGACGAATTGGTGCGTGAGGGTGCGTCGCCAGCGGTGGACGGGCCGCACTCTGGCATCTCGGTGACGCGGGAGTATTTCATCCACGAAGGCACACGGGATAGTCGAAGCTTGCGATGAATGAGATCTGCGCTCCTACCAGACTCACCAGGTAATGTACCAAAGGATAGCCACGGTTGCAGCACAAGTCAGTTGGATACTAGCGTGAGCATGGAGACCTCGTTTGCGAGTCGAGAAAGGGATGCGGATGAGAAGTCCTAAGCGAGGGGCTTCGGCGTGACGCTCAACCTCCACCAGAAATGCTTTCCTTCTCAAAGAAGCGACCCCGGAATGCAGACCCAGGACTGCAGCCGTGAACCGGACCCACCTACGCCGCTAATTCATCAACCCGCCTTGGGCGCGGTAAAAGGCAAGAAGGGGGGAAGAAAACATCGAAGGCGAGGGGTTTGTTAGCTGCTTTGAAAAATCAACCTGGAGGTCATTGATAAATGTCCAATTAATATACGGCGTTCGTTTCTGGCACTGTTTGACTGCCTGACCCATCCAAATGGAAGACATCAGCTATAAGCTCACGGGCTGTCAAATCCACGAGTCCACCGCATTGCGTCGTAGAGGCCATCGAGAGCGATTTCCAGTGGCCCAAGCCTGTTACTGTGGACCTTGGGAAAACACCAACAAGTAATTAGGGGTACAATGATTAGAAACGGAAAGTAGCAAGTATGTGTACGTGATTTCCATGTGATCTGTGCCAGGTCAGAGCACCTAGCGTACTTAGTGTATGATGGAACTATGATACAGGGTGTGACTTGGGCATGCAGCGCGGGTCAATACCCTCACGACCAGCAATATAAAACCTTGCGTTCTACCTATCAATCTATCCCGAGCGGGCAAAATGCGGCTTCAAATCCTCTTTCAAATTTCCAAACCCGATGCGGGGGCTATAGTTGGCGACCTCGTTGGCGCCAAAGTCGAAGACGGTGTAGAACTGATGGAGCAGGGGCGTTCCGATAAGGGCCAGGTCCACCACCTCGCTGTCGTCGAAGGGAGGGAAGCAGGCGTCATCACGATGGGCGAACCCAGGACGGGCCAGCTGCTCGCCGGTCATGGTCAACTTGGGATCCGTCTGGGATTCACCAAAGTTCAAGGTTACCGACCAGTCCGAGGTGAACTCGGCGCACAGCGGGATGTGTTTGCCCTCCTTGATAACAGTCCAGTTCATGCCGATCGATTCGTACAGGTCATCAATGATGTTGGTAGGGACCTGGAAGTAGCCGGAACCGGTGTCGAACACGGCGCGGCCATAATCCCCCAGTTGGCCGGTGGTCGACTGGCTCCTCTGGCCAGCGGCCTTGCCGGTGCCGGTGCCGGTGATGGAGGAGAGCTTCGTGCGCCAGACCTGGAATTCGACTTCCTGTTGCAAGGGGACGTACGTGAGTTCGCCGTCGACGTAGCGGTCCTCGTGCGAGCCGCCAATGGTGAGCACGCCGGCCGGGTCAGAGCCGGTGGTCTCAAACTCGGTGCCGTAATAGACGGCAAACCGAGGCTCGTCCAGCAGATCTTTCTGCATCATGGTCTCCACCAGGGTGGTGGCACCGGCCTCGGCGATGCTGCTGAAGGCCAGCCCCAGGAATCCGTCGGCTGGGATGAATCTCCACGAGCTCTGGTCGGCCGCCATGAAGGTCTGGTTCCAACGAAGGCCATCTTCACCCGTGGCCTCGGCGGGCAGACCAAACATATCGGCCATTCCGGGCCCCGAAGTGGCTCCGCCCGAGTAGTCGATATATCCGTAGATGCCGACGTTCACTCCGGTCGAGGAATCGTCGGTGCTGTAGCCGACGCGCTTATACCCACTACCGTTGGGACAGTTGAGACAGCCCTTGCCCACCACCCACGTCGTCGCGGAGCCCGTGTCGAAATGGAGCAGGTAGGTTTTGGCAGGCGTGCCGATGGAAGCCTCGACTTGAGCCTATGCGCGCGATGGATAAGTCGGGAGGGGGGATCTTCAAGCGCGTGGTCCGATGGCGGACAGGTACTCACATAGCTGTTGTCAAAATGGACGGGCAGATCCAGCACGGCGCCCCAGGCACACGGCAGCAGCGCCGCGACCGCAGCCAAAGACCGCAGTTGACGAGACATCTCGGATCAAGAGAAGTATAAGTAAACGGGTCGAGTTTAGGAACGAAAGTTGGATTATGTTGCACGGAACAGCGAGCGACTCGAATGGAATTGCTGGGCCACGGGATCTTTTTATATATCGTACATTTCCGAAACTTGCCTCGGCGGAAGGTTTTCGCAAATTGCGCAAAGTTCATCAACAGTCCAAGACATTCACTATTTGGGTCCGCAGAAAATGATCTAAATTTGGCGAGGTCTTTGGAATCATGAAACATTTTAGATGGTAGTAATTACTTCACTAGCCCGGTCAAGAGGACGGCGGGCATCGAATCGACCGAATACTGAATGGTCCACAGCCTGGACCTCGGGGCATGGGATCGAGACCGCTCCTCCGCCGGCGACCGGGCGGAATCAGCAGTAACTCCCCCGCCGTCGGTTTGATTAATGTCTTGCAAGATGAGACACTCGGAGTATACACTACCTAGGGTGATGGAAGGGGAAAAATCAAAACAAACCAAACCCAAAACGGAGCGGTTTGGAGGCCCGAATCCTCAGGCTGCGATCTTGGCACAGGCCTGAGGCAGTCGCCCGTGAAATCGGCCTGCATAATCAGGCATCACCACTTCCAATGCCCTGTAATTATCGTGATTAGGATAGGACTTGTACTCGTACTCATTCACACACTCTGACGGAGACCATCCATCGAACATGGGGACTTTTCCCTGGCCATGAAACTGCCCAGATCGTATGACCCTCGACATTCCTCAGCACTAGACAGAAAAAAAAAGGAGGTCTAACGGTGGATCCTCCGACTCGCCGAAACTCCCTGACGGCCCGGAAAAAAGGTTTTTAAGGCCGACTTCAACGCTTCACCCTCGACGTCAAGAAAGGCTTATGTTCAATCCACCAATCAAGCCCTCCTGAGTCTTGATCATGGATCCAGCCTCCTTTATCGATCCGAATCTGACCCGGTCCGATCTGCTGGTTCTCCAGGATCTGCTGGACGACGCCGACCGACAACCGGGGAAATGTGGGTCGACAGAGTCCCAACGGGGCTCTGGCGAAGATGCAAGCAGTGGTATTTGGATCCTCCCCTACCCCGATGTTCCTCGCGAGCCGTCGGCATGAACTAACTCGGTCGCCTGTCAGTGCGACGTAGGACCGCGCTCCCAGGGGATTCCCAAGTCCCCCAGGACGCCTCGAACACCAGCACGCCGACGTTGGACCAACTGCGGGCGCTTAATGACCCCCATCACCAGGACTTCGTGCCCACCGTGTTCGTCACCTGGGATCTGCCCGATCTCCAGCGATCTCTGCCCGCCTGGCTGCAGCGATGGGTGCTCCAGCCCTATATCCGGGCCGCGCGGCAACTCGTGCGCGTGGAAACGGACGTGGTGATGCTGACCCATCTGTTACTCTACTTCACTACCTCCGTGCCCAGCGCCATCTGGCTGTTTCGTCACTTTAGCTGGACTCACGGCGTCTTGCACTGGATCATGCAGTCCTACTATGTCGGCACCTACACGCTCATGATGCACCAGCACATCCACATGGGCGGCATCCTGAGGCGATCCCCCGGCCTGGCCTGGTTCGACAAGCTGTTTCCCTACGTCACCGACCCCTTGATGGGCCATACGTGGAACACCTACTACTACCACCACGTCAAGCATCATCATGTCGAGGGCAACGGGCCCGACGATCTGTCGTCGACCATCCGATACCAGCGCGACGAGCTGGTCGACTTTCTCTGCTACGTCGGTCGCTTCTACTTCTTTATCTGGCTGGAGCTGCCGATGTACTTTTTCCGCAAGGGCAAGATCAATATGGCCGTCAAGGCTGCCTTGTGCGAGTGCCTCAACTATGCCGCCATCTACCTGCTCTGGACCTACGTCGCCTGGAGGCCCACCCTGTTCGTCTTTCTCCTGCCTCTGCTGCAACTGCGCATTGGCCTCATGGTGGGCAACTGGGGGCAGCATGCCTTTGTCGACGAGGTCGACCCCAACTCCGACTTTCGGTCCAGCATTACCTTGATCGACGTGGCCGTGAGTGACCCCGCATGACCCCTCTCTGACATGTCAAGCTTATCCTCCCCCGCAGAGTAACCGGTTCTGCTACAACGACGGATATCATACCTCTCATCATCTCAACCCGCGCCGACACTGGCGCGAGCACCCCAACGCTTTCCTGCAACAGAAGGACCGCTATTCGGCCGAGCATGCCTTGGTCTTTCGCAATATCGATTACATCATGATCACCATCCGGCTGCTGCGCAAGGACTATCGGCACCTGGCCAAATGCCTAGTTCCCATGGGGGATCAGGTGGGTATGAGTCTGGATGAACTCGCCGCAATGCTTCGGACCAAGACCCGACGGTTCAGCGAATCTGAGATCAGGGAGAAGTTTCCGCCCAGTCAATAGATTGCGCGTTTTTTGAAATTCCCGTGGAATTGCTATGCGGACGATGCGTCGCTCATTAACCCGGTGTTTCTTCTATTCCAGCGCGAGATCCTTTCCCAATCGACTCGTGGCAAGTATACATGCATGTATATAAATACATATTCATAGATAGATACATACATAGAGATGGAATATGATTTGCTAAGATAATCCCGGCATCCTGGGTTCTCGTTCGCCGGCCTTTCGTTCAACGGGCTCAAGATTAGGTATAAGGCGGAAGAGCATCATCCACATAAATAAACGTGGAAATAGAACACGATGATGAGATCCCTCAGTGAGCGTCAACTCTTCTTGTACCAGATTAGTAGCCCCCTTCCCACCTTGTTTCCTTTAACCTTCGATTACGAATGAGTTCCGTGTCATAATCATGCGATCCTACAAATGCGTAATTTGATTTTTATAATTTTAATTGATGCAACAACCCACGGCACCGTATAATATAACTCCCAGCACGACGCGACGTACAATCTGTTCGAGAGCCGACGGTTTAGGTCGAAACAACAGTGCGTCGAGGTCTAAGAGCTTGGTATTGGGACACGCCACGTTCACTGTAAATTCTGATAGGAATAGCTTGAGGATCAATATGAGTAACACAAAAACCATAATCCGTGGTATCGCCTCCATTTCCGTACATGTTAAGAAGAATGTTTTCCACGATGACCCGTAAGGTCGTAAGATCTACAATTCCACAACCAAGCCATGAAGATGGCGTGGAATCATGTCCCGATCCCGATAGAAGCGAGTACGCTGGTGATGGTACAAATTTCGAAGGGCCTCCCTGAGTCCTCTCTCATAAGTTTAACCGCAGGACACATGCTTCTGCATGAGGACGGCGGACTCATGCACTGTTCGGCACATGACACATATATGCAAAGGCAGGCGACGCCCGCTAAAATGTTTATACCAGGCCTGAAATAAATAGCAGTCAAGGACCGTTCCGCATGTCACATTTTATAATGGAGAGTCCCTGCAAGTAGAATATATGACCCCGCTGCGAAATAAAGAGTAACATGGAGGGCCTGCAGTCACAATGCCGGAAGAAGTCTTCAGGAACAGGCCTTTATTGCGTTAACAGACACAAAGACTATACATCTCTCTCAGCTGGATCCCGCTGTCCCCCGAGGAGCACGAGCTGTTTTACAACCAAAGGGCGATTGGCCATCTGCCCCTCCTCTGATGCCCCGCCGGTCCTCATCAGACACGGGGGAGCCGTCCTTATTAGGGGACAATGCTATAAAGGTGAGATAGGCTCCCCCGACGACGCCGACGACGCTGAAGAGTGCCTGGCCTAGTGTATTGCCTCTGATTGTTGATGTCAGTCAATATACGTGCCGAATGTAATCGGAAAGTGATGTAGTCAGTATACGGTGTTGGGGCATGATCGCACCGGACAGTCATGATTGGACTTGAAAGAGTAAAGTAATCAATGGGGTGATGAATAAATAGCATGGGATCATTCAACCTTGCTACCTTCACACAACGGCCTGTATTTAAAGGCCCCAGGAGGTAAAAAAAAAGGTTACATCATGGCTACGTTTCGCCACCCTCAACATCCACGGGTGTGGCAACGAGAAGGGTTTTGTGATAACCCTGGCTGACATATTGTTCATACATCGTAGTTCATGTCTTCAACAAGTACGTAATGTGGCGATCCACGATGGCCAGGTCTCGAGCTCAATACCGTCGGCGCGCGACAGAACTTGAGGCGTTGTCAGCCATCCTCTCCGGAATACCTGGGGTGTTCCACATGGGTTTCTACCAGATGTACGGAATATGACCATCTGACGGTGAAAATAGGAGGTCTTTGAAGCGGGTGGGCCTGATCTATCTTGGGCCTCTCTAATAGAAGGCTTCTACGGAGTCATCACCGGTGGGTCTGGCCCCCACGGTTGGTACTTCCAAGATTGGCGGGGGCGGCCCGGGGGAGATCGGACAACAACAACAACAACAACAACAACCTTCCTCCTCCGACAAGGCTCGGCGAATCAATGATTATCAACTCGGGGAAGATGCCGGGTCTCCCTAATGAATTGGTCATCCATGTCATTTGGTGTCTAATTCCGCCCAACCCACCGGTTGCGTTCCCGTCGGGCCACATCGTGACGCGCACGCTGATCAGCCTCACCCTCGCGTCCAGGCTTACACGCGCGGTTGCAATCCGTCTTCTCTTTAAACACTGCTTATATGTGGACTCGGGAAAACGGCTGCATGGCCTGATTGAGGCTGAGAAGAGCTGGCTGCGATATGACAGTATTGATGGACATAGAGCACTGCACCAATCCGAATCGCTATTTCTGCGTCCGTTCCCCGTGGACAGCCTTGAGGAGCCGCATATAGTAAGGGAGGTGGATCAAGTGTCGCTGGCTCTCTCCAACACCCTGCGACGGCTAGTCATTGACATGCCGCTACGATATCTGTATCCGGAAGAGGACTTGTTGGGACTACGGAAAATCTTGCGACAAGCCTTCAGCCGCCTAACTGCGCTGGAGGAATTTTGCTCGGTTCGGGACGAGCTTTTCTGCGATACCCTAGTGACATGGTCGGAACCAGATGCGGTGTCAGAACCCGAGGTGTGGTCAGGTTGGCCACGGCTTCAATGCCTCGCTCTCTACAATGCCTGCGTCAACGACGCGTTTCTGCGGGCGTTGCAGCGTTGCCCGAGTCTCACCCATCTTGCGCTTACTAGACCGGACGGCTTAACGGAGCCACTTTCCCTATCATCATCCCGAGGGTTATCCTTGCCGTCCCTGGAGCGTGTAATCGTCATTAATACTGGCCAAGGACATCGAGTGCAGTGGGAACGCCGCGAACCGGGGTGGGAATCAAGCATCTGGGCGCGCTTGCTGCCTTGCCATACATCTCCTTCAGCCCTGAATCCTCACAGCCGGCCCCGGTTAGTGTATGCCTTCGTGTCTGTACCGCCGAATAGAGAGGGAGAAGATATCGAACTATGCCAGGAATGGGTTTCTGACCATGCTGTTGATGGCACGCTGTGGGACTTCCCAGGAACTCCGTGGCAAGTGGAGGACCCATAACCCTTTTGTTCCCTGGAGGAAACACCAACAGAACAGAGGTTTTATCGGAGGTGAAGCCCACTAAAAGTCCTTCGTACAAAAGTCGCCGACCGGTTGAGGCGGACAGATGTGCGGCCATGAAAGTGACACAGAATAGGAGCAACACCGAGAAACCAAGAGAGGAAGGGCATGGACTGGTAACCGACGAGCAGAAAGAATCCACTCTCTGTCTTGGCCAGATAACATGGTCTATAGTAGCCAGGACGTAGACAGTACATGTCGCAAATTCGGGACAAGGGTATAGAGCAGCTAGCTACAAAAGCACCGTGCAAGCTGAAGAAGGCAGCGGCCTATGGTATGCTAGGCTTTGGTTGCAGGATAGAGCACTGAGGGTTGCAGATCTGAAATATTCCTGACAGGCTATGAGAGCCGGGGATACGAACCAAACAATTGGTAAGTCGGAACCTTGACAGGCCCGGAGAATCTACGCGCCCGTTCCAACCACCGACGCGCTTCTTTCATTCAAAAGAAGATGAGGCGATCATATGCTGAGGTAATTGCCGCCCCATTGCAAGACCTAATCTTCGACCGTCTTAATACAGGTTCACACAGGCAGACCGCGGACCTCCTGGAAGGCGTCTGCTCTATCACGAGAAGCAGCGTGCCTTGCATGATAGTCGGCATCCGTATTCCACTCTCTTGGGATACGCCAGAATGTAATATCCAAACCGTGCTCATGCCATCGTTAAATTTCACCGAGCAGACGCTCCCAGAGGTCCCGATTCTTCACCGCTGCCCCCATTCTTGTCATACAGCCCCTGCGTGCCCATCCACGAACCCAGGACGTAACACCCTCCACGAATATGCAGAATCCGTCGCAATCACCAGACTATTTGCACCCTTCGCCGGGCCAAGCCCGAAATCCCAAAGCGGGCAACAACGGCGCGCAGTTCTGCCCGGTTGCTTGTTGGGCCGTGCGCCTCGCCACTAGGCCCTTTATTTTCCAGGGGCTGGCGCACGTATCCCGGGCGGTTTTCCTTACAGGGCTTGAACACAAAGTTCCAGCCAGCTCGCGGATTGGGCCCGCCGTTGTCTAAGCACATGCCGTCCGTGTATATGAGGAATTGTCTCGGGTTGGCGGTGTTGATGAACCGGCAGACCGCTGGCGAGGCGCGATGGCCGATGGCCGGGCGGAAGAGGGACTGCGGAATCGCACGAGTGCTCGGAGGGCGGAATCTGGCGGGAAGGACGCGCGCCCGGTGCCGACTCGGGGAGGACTGGAAATGCGGACACGGGGTGACAACTCCTCAATCGTAGAGTCATCGTCGTCGTCCTCATCCTCATCCTCGTGCTCGTGCCCGTGCCCGTCCACGAAATCCTCCTCCATGAAGCTATAATCCACGGTGCACTCCGGGCAGAGCACGAGCCGATGCGGGCCACACACTATACGACCATTGGGGAGTTCGAAGGCTGACGGGGGGGAAAGGAAAACTATTTGTGAAGCAGGCGGAAATCACGATTCGCAGGAGGTGCGTGGAGGGATGATAGGGAGAGGAAGGAATGGCAGACGGTCCATATTTGTATCACGCCGAGGTTGTTGCGATGTTTACAAGGGAGAAGATGGACGATGGAACCTCCCGACGGCGGGAGTGCCTGGAAGGCGGTGGCAGTATATGCTTGGGGCCCCTTTTCCCAGTATTCACCAACCTTCAGATGACGTTCCCAAGGGCTAGGGGGCTGCGATGCTGTAAGGTGGCGGCAACAACCACAGCGAGCTAACGAGGGAGTTAGACAAGATAGACATTGAAACGAATATCGCTAAATTGTAGACCTCTTCCCATTCGGCGCCAGCTGTCAAGAGGGCAATGACAGTTTGTGAAATGCCCAGGCGCTGTCCGACAATGACGGTGTGGTTGATAAACTTGTCTGCGCCATAGTCAAGGACGAAGACACCCGTACTCAAAGTGGCAATATTAAAACACAAAGTATCCCAATCCATCATTCTTTCTTTACTGTATGTAGGTGGGGAGAATTTAGAACACAGAATGTTGCGACAAGACGGGAAAATTGATAGGTCTTGAGAAATCAGGTTTTCGCCTATCCTCGACTTGTAACTAGGTAGGGGCTTAGGAAGAAATGACTAACGTAGGCGGAAAACAAAGGGATGCAGTTGGCACAACATCACGATTCAGTAGCACCAGACCTAGGTGATCTTTTGGCCTTGGATAATATGAGCATACTGGAACAAAGTATTAATATTATGTGACAATGCTCATATAATGTAATATTCAATATTTTAACTGCTGTACGGTAGATGATCAGACAGACTACTAGATGCCGAAGTATGAAGTTTCTCTGGCGGCTCTGCACCCGTATTTTGCTATTCCCTCTACCTTCCATTTGGTGTCTAGCCAATTACCATTTATCAGACTGCCGTAAAATCGCTAATGTTGCTTAGGCTTGAGTAGTAGCGATCTACAATTATCTATGTAGCCGTGGTGTATAGCTTTCCTAAGCCCTTAGTCCGATGGGTAGAGAAAGTATGCATCAAGAAATGGAAAATCTCTCATATTATACCTGGAAATACAATAGACAGCACCATAGCGGAGTACAAATTTTGACAAAGAATTAAACTTGCAACGGCAACCTGATCTCTTACAAGCATGAACAGAGTCTCCCGCAGTAGAAATATTTCGCGGACTTCCATGAACCGAATTAACCCAACCCGGACTTTAAGTGACCATCACATACTTTATTCTTGAGCGAAAGAAAAGACCGTTCTCACAGCTTCACAGGTCTGTTCAAGCGGCCCCATTGCTTTTCCCCCTCTGACCCTGCCGGCGGCGGCACCAGCCCATTTATCTTCCACAAATTTCTTGGGGCCTCCGTCACAAAATACTCCCAATCGATCCCCTTCGGCTCAAAAAAGGGCGTCAAAACAGTATCGACATCGCTCAAGAACCGTTGCACCTGTGAATCGGACGTCATTTGGCGCGCAAGGTGGTAGATGGTCAACCCCACGAATTTGGGGTTGTGTTCGCCGCCAGTGAACGAAGTCGTCGGGGACAATTCCTGGTATTCCACTCGGACATAGAACGCGGGAAGCCCATATTTAACGTAGACTTGGGTGATTTGTTTCGCGAGGGCTTGCTTATCCTCGTCGGAGAGGGTTTGGGAACCGTGATGAATTTGCCAGAGGGGCATTGTAGGCTGAGGTTGAGCTTGGATTTGATTGGGAAATGAAAACCAATAAATGGGAGGATGGTGCTAAGGTCTTAGGTGGCTCGAAGGACTGGGGTAGATGGGTGATTAGAGATGAGAAGCTGCATTGGCTTGATGGACATGGATGCTACTTGTCTTCGTTGATCTTCTATTTGATGGAAAGACTAATCATCTCGGGGAATTCGGATCAGTAATCATAAACCTTTCCGCCATGTGCCAAGTCGATCATTTGAGCAGATTGATTTTAGATTAATGATCAAAGTTAACTAACTAACTAGTTGTCGAAGTATTACATAATGGCGGGATCTTATACACCACGCATCAATGAATCAAGAAGAAGATGACGAAGAAGCCGTTTCAGTATCTCTAGATGCAGATAGATATAACTTGAATTGACCCGAATTTCAGAGGTGCATTCTAGTATATAAGGGGTAAGGGTGGCTAGAGATGTAGTTAGAAGGGATGAGCAAAAGTTTGATTACCATGCAGTTTGCTAGAAGACCCAGAGTAATCGAAAGCTGAGAGCCGCGTACGGAATACACGAAGCAGATCGATAAGTGTGCACGAAAAAGAGACGGCCCGATTGCGGAGGGGCGGCAACTGCCACATTGGTGTTGCGGGCCAAGGGAAAGAGAGACAGTGATCGTGTTATATGCAGAGCATATTGGTAGATACTTTCCTCGTATGCTGCATTTTCTATCAGTGTACAATTGACACTGAGCTATAAACCCATATCCAGCCCGACCAGTATATGTGCGTCATAGTGGATCACTAATCAATATTCCGCATCGGATATACCATCATAATCAGAATACTAATCTGTAAACATGCCTAATCACTAATCAACATGGATCTCTATCAAACGGCGCAGTATTACACATTAGGCCCAAGGCTCATATGTTGCCACAGCGAGTATTGACTGGATCTAAAGGGCCGCCTAAATCCGCGTAGCAACTCACATCAATATTTCCCAAACCAACCCGGTCCCTCACCCAAACTACCAACCCAATGCCATCCGGCCTCATCTTCATCACCGGCGCCACCGGCTTCATCGGCAGCGCCGTGGCCCTCCAGGCCCTGAAGCAAGGTTACCAGTTACGTATCAGTGTGCGGCGTGAATCACAGATCCAAAAACTCGAGAATCTCTTTTCGAAAGACGGATATAGCGATAAGGTGGAATACGTCGTCGTCGCGGACATCACCCAGAACTCTGCACTTGCGGGGAGACTAGACGGTGTTGAATATGTGCTGCATATCGCGTCTCCTCTTCTGCATGGAACGGACAAAGAGTCCTATTTCGACCCAGCAGTCAAGGGCACCACGGCTATATTGACCGAAGCGGCAAAGGTGGAAAGTATCAAGAAGGTAGTGGTTACATCGTCTATTGCGGCATTCATTCCTGTTACCGGTGTCCCAGCGGGAGGCGTTATTAAAGGTAATTCTATCCGCCCATCATACCCCGTACAAAATTTATCAGATGAACTACAGCTAACATGCGGTAATCCAGAGAACAACCCTTGGGACTTCACCATCGATCCCAGCGCAGACTTTACATCCCCGAATGGCAACGACTCTGTCACTGCGATGCGCCTCTACCACGCCTCGAAACTCCTCGCCTACAACGCAACTTGGGACTTCCAAAAACATCGGTCCCCTCATTTTTCACTAGTCACGCTCAATCCCGCCTTCGTCTACGGCCACAACCACCTCCAAACCACAGCCGACGAGATAAAAGGCAGCACGAATCAGATGTTCTTCGGGACGATCATGAGTGGTACTCCGTTGGGGAATATCACGGTGGTACACATCCAGGATGTAGCTGAGGCACATGTCAAGGCGCTTAGTGACTCGGTCCCGGATGGATCGAGGTTTTTGCTAGCGGGTGAGAAGGCGGCGTGGAAGGACGTAGCGAAGGTTGTGGAGAGAGAGTATCCAGGTTGTGGGGCGAATATCATGGAGAGTATTCCTGGGGAGTCTTGGAATGTGGATGCTACGAAGGCGGAGAGGGAGTTAGGGATGAAGTGGAGACCGTTGAACGTGATTGTTAGGGAGGTGATGGATCAGCAGTTGGGGTTTAGGAGGGATGGAGTATCAAGTCAGATTTAGTGGTGCACCTGGTTTTTTCTTGGTCTTAATACATTCAAAGATAATAATATAGTTTGTTTTACCTCTGATTGTATTTAATATTTGCACCACTATATCTAGTACTGAATAATGATAACAACTTTCCACCATAGAAAACACCAAGAAGATCATGCCTGCATATCCAGTCTCTCAAATGTCCAGGGATATCCATCTCCGACTACAAATCAACTCCTTCACCTCATGTTCATAGCGCATAGTATAAGTTTCCTTCACTGTATGCCCCAACTTCCGCAGCAGCATACGCAACGCCTCCCGATCTTCCTCATCACATCTTGGCCGGACTCGCTCACCCTCCTCTACGCTCTGCTCGTCGGGAACCATGAAGCAGGTTGGCCCGTATCCATTACAACAGGCCATGTAGCGGTCAGCGAACAGTCCCACGTGGATATCCCCCTCATTTTCGAAGGACGGCCCATTGTGCCAATCACTGGAGCCCATGGCAATTCGTCGGAGATTGGGTAGCTTTTCAGCGAAGATGGTGAAGAGATGGTGCCATCTCCGGTCCCAGGAGCGATAGTACTCAGGTTTCAGATAGAAATTATCATCTCGGTGGAACTCAGTTTCGTCCTTGGAGATTGCGCAGCGGCTGAGGTTCGACTCATAGATCGCCACATCGTAGAGGATGGTGCAGTCGTCTAGATACAGCTCTTCTAGCGTTGCGGCATGGGACAGGATCCAGTCAATTTGGGGGTTCTCTGAAAATGTGTAATTTCCAAAGGGAGAGGGACTTGAGTCGTGGAAAATGGATACCGCTGAGGTCGAACTTGGGGTAGAAGCCGAAGTAGTCGCGGCCGACGAGACTAAGGTGTTGCAGCGAGTTTGCTGCTGGGGCCAACCAGACTTGGGGAAGCTCCTGGTAGAATTTGTGCGGCTCTGGGCGCTAGTGAAGAAGCAATCATGAATATATGCTGTCTTAGTCTGTGAGCGGCAGTTGCAGCACGTACCTCGATATCATGTTCCGGGGCGGCTTCGTTAGACTCCGATACGACAGTAAGTCGCAGCGTCTTTAGTGAGGATAAGACCTTGGCGAGAGTTTCCCCTTTTTCTCGTTGCGAGGGTTGTCCAATTGTAGGTTTCGAATCGCTAATTCCTTCAAGGGCAGTTTGAGCGACGCCACCATCGAAAAGAACTCGTCCAAAGCCCGGAAGCGGAACTCCGGGCTGTGCGGGTATGAGGATTCCCAGTACTCCGCCTCTGCGCCGCAGTTCCGGTCGAAGCGGAGAACGGCGCTCTGCAGGTTACTGAAATCTTTCACACGGCGCAAGATACTGTTCCATCGTTCGGGCCATTCGGCCTCGTCCTACTGAACTGCATGACCAGGGCCCTATCGTCCGTCAGTGTCAGCTCCTCATGGATGCCCCGTAGAGATTTTACCAGATCCTTTTCTATCGTGTTGATGTAAATTTTGCGCGGTAGTTTGTGTAGCTGAGGGTCCGCAAGAAAACTCTCAATCCGCTCCCCGCTTTGCTCATTTGGAAACAGGCTCACGATGTGGAACAATCAGGCAGTTGCCGCCTGGCGCAATACCTGGCATGTCTGTTGCAGAGATTTGAGACCCGGCCGGTGCACATGGCGAAGTATGAGGGGGATGAGCTCCACAGGGAGGTTAATGAAGGAATTCATGGTGTTGTGTAGATATCTCTGTGGTGTGGTGGAGGATTATGGGAAATACGGGGAAACTAAATTGCTCTGCTGAATGGTGTTGGTCGGTTGCAAGGTGCATCAACGTGCTTATTCCTTCTGCGGCTATCTGTAATCTGGGATTTGTGTAAGACAGGTATTGACCGGTAGAAAGAATCCTAATAAGACTAAACACACTTGCTTTTTATTAGCTATATATGATTAGGCTATTATAACTGTTGCATTCTTAGTTTTTATTCTCTAGATATAACCTATAAAGACGGGTTATACTAATTAACGTTGATAAATAATAACTTCTACATATAAGAATATAAAGTAGCTAATAAGATTATTATATTTTTTTAGACTTTAAAAAAACAATAATAACAGATTATATAGAGAATATGTAGATTATTCTTCATATATTTAGTAATCTTTTACCGCAATAATATTAATACAAAGTATTAGTAAAAAAAGCTAACAGATTACTTTTTTATAGTTGTTGTGATTATAATAAATATATTCTTGTATAATTCTCTATTGCATTATTAATTTATTATAATTTGATGTAACTAATTAAATCACTTTTATATAATGGCAGACAAATGTAATTGCGTACAGGTGGGAAGTGTGCCTGGGCAAGGACGCGATCGGATAAAGGATCTATCTAGGGAGAACCGGTACAGTTTTGATGGTTTCTAGCAGGATCAAAAGGATCAAAACGAGATGGTGAAGAGATGTTGATGGACGAGGAAACTACACTAGCAGCTTAAAGTGCGAAAGCCGAGACACTTTTAGAATTATTAGTAATGTTTTCAGGAGATGAACCGCTTCTCTGTTATTGATTGACCGACATAGCTGACAAGTTTCCGAGAATGAAATCTTACTCTGAGATTAGAAGTACCGCGTACAAATACCTAGCTGACTGTTGATGTAATCCATCTGGACTCTCGCTGGCATGCTCTATGCGGTTTGAACCTAGTACCGGCTCGACAATATTTGAAGCCTTAGCAACGGCCCGCTGCTGGCGTAGGCTCTTGGTGGCAGTATAGGCTTTCAGTTTATCGGGTCACCGACCGGATTTTGGTTCTGAGACCATGTGCCGTAGACCGCACTTTCCCGCCTGGCCGAAGGTCACTGCATGCTAAGATGGTCTCACCGCGTTTATTGATGTTCAACCATCTTGTTCTTGTCCAGGGGCTGAGTTTGAAAATAATCTGGATCCTGAACGAAGGACGTCATCTCTCCGTGCAGACCCGAAGCTGCATTCGAAAATAAGCAGCAACTATACAAACAGATCCTCGAAACAGCTCCCAGAAACGGGCGTCTCAAGCTCCCAGAACCTTCCAATAAATCCTCTCCATCCTCATATCCTTCATCAACCACTCCTGCCCGTCCTCCTCCCTCGTCCACGTCTCATAATAATGCCCTCCCCCAGTCCCATGCATCCCCCCATCCATGCCCCTAGGTCCCGCATGATAGATCACCGTCCAAACAGCCTTCACTTCGTTCGGACCAGCCTGCTCCAGCTCCCCCGGCCCAACGACATGAATCGTCTGCAGCACCTTAAACGCCTCGCTGAAGTATGCGACGAACTCGGCCCGGGAGTTGAATTTGAAGTCGACGCCGTTTTCGCAGACCAGGGACCCTTCGGCGTCGTAGAATTCGAATCGCGCGTCCGCGGCGAGGAGGGTGTCCATCTTTTCCCAGTTGTTGGTGTCGGCGAAGCGGCAGTATTGGGATTTTTTGAGCCGGATTTGTTCGGCGATTGCTGGGGAGAGGGAGGGGGGCATTTTGGTGGGGGCTTCTTTTGAAAGGTGGGCAGTGGTTTATTTGAGGGGGATTAGAAGAGTAGAGGATGAATAGGTGACACGTTCGGTGGGAATGTGGTTAAATATGTGACGAGAAAGAGGGGCATGGCGTTTATATAGTGCTCCTTGGTTCGGGTAGAAAAATGGTCCTACAGGTTCACAACGGAATAATATATCCATGCAAGTTTACCATCACATGACAACATGAGTATATAAAGAACCGGGGGCTAGACTCAAGAAACCGGATTCTGAACCAACAATGATATGTTCAAGATTACAGCTTATAAATAATGTGCCTTTCCTTGCCAGCACTTTCTGGGCCACAATCACCTGCACTGGTGAAGGGTCTTCTAGATCGACAGCTGATTAATATCTACCGCGACGGAGGAATACTATAGCAGAACTTCTATCACCCCATTTATGCAGCCAAGTCTCCTAGTGGTGGAGAAAATGACGGAACGAGGGACTACGGAATCAGCTGATCAATCCAGGACACTTTCTTCCCATGATGATAATGAGGGTGGAAGAATAACTTTGCAAGCCGAGGTTACCACATACAAGTGGAGGGTGCTGGATAGGAGAAAGGAAATCGAGACGATAAAACGAAAAGGGGTAAAAAGAATTTAGACATTTCTCCACGAAAAGTCAATGTACGAAAAAAACTGTAATTACTATTCGCTAACCACTACTTCACATCTAATTCTTCACCGAAGAATCCCATCCTGCATCCATAGCGTCCACACCACGATATTCGAAGAACTTGTTCCACTCAGGATCATCAATGAGCGTTTGTGCCAGGCGCTTCTCATACGCAAGAGAGAACTCGGGTCCTTCATCTGACTCAGGCCCTCCCTTGCGCGGTGGGTAGATGATCATCACACCCTGAGAAACACTGTCCATCAAATGGCGATATGTGATTGGCGTTGCAAAGCCAAAGTCCGCGGCAGTGATGTTCGCATCGCGGTGGTCCGTCTGCAGGATGGAGAGAGGTGGATACGAGTTGATCCGGATGTTCATGGTGGTCTTGTCACGAACAAGCGCCACCGCACTCAGAGCCTCGTCGAGGCTCTCTTGCGTCACGCTGTTGGTGAGCTTGCGGATGAACGAGGCAAGTTGCGGCAAAGACCACTCGGAGATGGCCTCGGCGAGGGTGGGCTGGGGAACTGGTGCGGACGGAGAAAAGGCGGCGAACATGATGTTGCCTTGGAGGCGTGGGTGGACCTTGGGACTGTGGAAGCGACGACGCATGTCGACTGCCTCGGACCAGAAAATAGGCTGAGAGAGGTCTGCATTGAAGACTGGGGCTCGGAGACGGGAGAATGTGCGCCAGATGTAGGCCGAAAAGGCATCGTAGGTCGAGATCCAGGAACCATCTGTGGGAGAAGCCAGTTTCTTCAACTCGGCTGCTTTGCTCTTGGGCAGGTGAAACAGTAGAGACACAGACTCTGTATGAGCTGGGTGCATCTCGGGCTGAGGAGGTCCATTGATCTTCTTCTCCTCGGGGGGTTCGGGCTTCAAGAGACGCGATCGATCAAGGAGGGTCGGATCCCATGGCGGAGGAGTCGTATTGTTAACAATGGCCTTGCAATGCTCGGCTAGTTGATGGGTGTATGCAGCCCAGCCCATAACATCGTTCGCATAGTGATGATGGTGCATGTTGAAGACCAATCCTCCACGTACGAAATTGGCCTTGAAAGCAGACACCACCGGACTAGAGTCGGGATGGGCTTCTGCCTTCTCCCCATATGTCATGGGAGACACACTCCAGTCCTTGAGGTCGCCCAAAGAGACGGCGGTGAAATTAGTCTTCTGGATCTCATCGAAAGACGGGTATTTGTAGTCTTCCTCCAAGTGCTGCACGAAGAAACGAACGGTACTGTCCTTCTTTTTCACAAAGGAATGTCCACCGGTGGAATCTCTCTCGATCGTTCCACATAGGTGTCGCACTTGGCTGAGCATGCGCTCCAAGCCCTCTTTCAAGACCTCAACGGTCCTGCGCTTTTCGGCATCGTCTAGTCGAAAGAATAGGGCATAGTTGTTGTACGTGCAAGCGGTCAGGTAATCGAGGGTCGAGGATTTGAATCTCTCTTCCTCGGGATTGTTCTCCCAGCCGGTCGGATGGAGATGGTAAATCTCTTGCTGCGGCATGATTAGGATCGGTTGTGGCAAGAAATGAGATGCTCAAGCAAGATGAGAAGGGTAGAGCCACGAGGCTCGAGAGCTTTATGCGGGGTTCAACGGCAACAGGGACAGGGGCATAATAGCAAGGAACTTTTGACAGGTGCCAGGAGCCATCTCCTGCCTGAACAGACCCTCCGGGACTGGAACGGCGCACAGTCGGACAAGCGTGCGCTAGTTACTTCTGACCAGCCTTGTCAGCAAGAGCGATGGCATACGCATGTGAACCAAAAGGGTGTGCTAGAAAACCACCCCAGTCGGTTAGGGAAGATTGACCATCTTTTCCCGTCATTACTCCGTAGTACATCGGAGTGGTAAGAGTGATGCTGTAGGGATTGTCGGACATACGTGGCGAGATCATCAACTCTGACTTTCCGGAGACCAGAGTACTCGAGACTAGAGAGGGCCAAATCAGGAAAGAGATAGCAGTCGCACGGTACATTGGTCATTGACTGCACGGAGCCTTGAAACGGACTCCGTAGTGTGGGCCCACAAGAGTCACTGGGTGAACCCACAGACGGTGCCAATCTGCCATCTGCGAGGCCAGTAGGAGTCGGTGTTTGAAGTTGGAAGTGAGGCCATCTTCATTGGCAGCCCGTCAGGCACTCAGGCTCCACGGCACGTGCCGAGAGCGGGTGCCTCTTGGCCCCAGGCATCAACCGACAATCCTGCGAATCCTTCGCAGCTCCACTTGGATGAAGATTCCGCGGAGTTTCTATCAAGAATTAGTGAACACTAGCAATGATAGTGCATTTGGCTCTAGTACGGAGTACACTGTACAGTTTTAAATATCCTTTACACGATTTACGAGCAACAGGTTGATAGTCTGAGTCAGCACTCTAAGGACAACAAGACCTGGCGTCGAGGGCGAAAAAGGAGGGATTAGAGACTAACGGGCCAGAAAACCGACTAAGCTGCACCTAAATCCTTCTGGACATGGGTTTTACCTTGGAACAACAGGCAAGGCGTTCTGGAGAATGCCAGGCCACGCAGACGGGAGACCTGGCCAGCGGTCGAAAGGCGACTCCTTTTACATTAGTCTGCAGATAGTATGAGAAATCCTTGTAAGTGGCGTCGAATAATAGCATTGTTAAGCTGGAAAGCTACGGAGAACAAGGTTAAGGAATTGGAACCACCGAGGAGCCGTTTGTAATACCAAGCTCTCTAAATAAGGGAGAGCTAAGAGCTAGGGGTACAGTTATTAATCTATTCTCACAGGGTTGATCGTTATACTCGACACGCTATTAATAGTCGACAACATTTACGAGATACCGATTAACCTTTAAGGAACGCTCAGATCGAAGTGGGATGGTCGGCCTTGCCCCAACTATCGAGTGAACGATCAAATTGATCTCGATAATACCCTAGAGTGTGTTGGGTGGTGTTCTGGCCAGATCGAACAGCGACCCGGAGACAGACCATTACACCATTGGACTCCAGGGGTGGAAGTCAGCAGGAAGCGCGTAGATCACTGCCATTCCTCGGCTTTTAATCCAGTGGGTATCGTGTATGGCCTGCATGCTGTCAGTGGCGTTGACTTTCATTTCCGGCAAGGAGCCCGCGGCACGTTCACGCCCAAAGGACTCGAATCCCTGTCATGGCTGGGAAACTACTAGTTTGACAGCGTACTCTGTCTGTTCCTGGCGAGTGCCCGAGGTTGTGGTCGACGCTCCGTAGAACCTTTCATGGCCAATGGTCAAGACTTGGTTCTCCTGACGATCGTGTTTGGCATGCTAAACATGGGCTGGAGGAACAATACCAATGTGATCACGGAGTCTTATGATGTTGATAAAACCATACCCATACGCACGTAGCAGCTCACGCCATTCTGAGAACTCCTGCTCGTTCCCCCGAACTCTGCATCGATATGGATCTTGACGGACCGGCTCTGGCACCTCCCAAGGGTGTCAAGCCCAATTTCGACAACCCCCCGAATCAGAATGGAATGGCACAGGCTATATTGGCGGTTTGTGCGGCTGTAGCCACTGTGTGCCTTTTTCTACGTGCCTATGCAAGAGTGTACTTGTTGAGAAAGGTTCAAGTTGAGGAAAGTACGTGCATGAAATAAGTTCTAACCTTGCCTCGGACGATTGGAAGACCCCTACAATTCCACTTCTACTAACACTGGATTTCGTTTAGTCCTAGCAATTTGCGCCTTTGTTCGTATCCCCCGTTGACAGCAATCACACACTGATTGACAATCTCTCGTCTAGGGATGTTTCTGGGGCGCAATATGGGCTACGTTTGCCATGGTAAAGACCCCTGGATATTTTGTCCACCAGTGGAATATCCGCCTTCGTGACACTGACGACGTCAACTACGTGAGTCCCGCGGTACCGTATAACCCTGACCCTTTTGACTAATAGAGATCACACCAGTATGTTCTAGTCTTCGGTGTCTGCTATTCAATCGTATTGCCTACGCTCAAAATCGCTATTCTGGTCGAGTGGTGTCGCATGTTTGCTCCTCGAGGCCGTCAATCTGAGGGTTATTTCTGGTGGGGTTGTGCTATTGTCATCTTTGTTCAAATTACCTCGGGCATTGCTATCGTGGTTGCCTTGAACACGCAATGCATTCCTCATAAGGCGATCTACAACCTCGCCATCCAGGGGAAATGCTTCGATCTGTATAAGCTGGCGACTATTCAGCTGGCATCGGACATTGCCATCATGTTGCTGCCGCAGCGGGTGATTTGGACTTTGAAAATGACATGGCGCAAGCGGATGGGTGTTTCTGTGATTTTTGGTTTGGGTTTGTTGTAAGTGTCTCCCTATCATCAACCCTTAAATTCTGTCTGAGGCTAATGTCTCCTCTACAGAGCTTGCGTCTCCGCCGCCTTCCGACTAGCCGTGACAATCCAACACAGCGAAGCCCTGGACTCAATCTACCATCTCGGTCCCCTCGTCTTCTGGGCCACGGCTGAAATGTCGTGCGGTTTCTTCATTGTTTGCCTGCCTTGTATCCCTAAGATCCTGAAAGAGACTGGAGTCAGCCGGAACATCAAGCGAGCATTCGGGATGAAGACCTCGGGTACCAACTCTAAGGGAATAGAGCACTACGGGGGTTCCGGTCGGTCGACCGACCACGCCAAGGGAGCTTCGGTTCCGAACACTTATTACAAAATAGATGAAGATGGGGTGCCGCTGGGGGCATTGAAGGGATCAGAGTCTACGGAGCATTTGAATGCGGGTATTACTCGCACGACTAGGATCACTGTCACGCAGGATCCTCGCACCGTTAGTGATGATGGGAGTCGTGGGATTCTCTATCCATAGGTAGAGTGTCCATTAGCATGGGTTTAGAGAATTATAGGAGGATTTCAAAACGGGCTTTTCATTTGTACAGTAGAGTCAGAGCATATCCCACATGTCTACCTGTATCTCTTCTTGGGGTTTGCTGTACGCAGATAAAACAAAAAGTGGGGAGCAATTAGACCAATGCATGAGCTGACAGGATTAATTAATTAATGCCGGCCTCACTAGATTTCCGACACATATTTCACAAGAAGTATCGAGAAAGCCTGATTTCTAGCAATCCTTGAGCCACTATGCGGATTTTATGTTTGCATGGCAGGGGAACGTGTGCCAAGGTATGTTTGCAGCTTTACCACATCCAAGATCCGGAATAAACACATATCTAGAAACTGTACTGAAGATTTTGGTAGATTCTTGAAATGCAAACAGGTAAATACCTCGCAAATAAGGCTTACAATATATAAAGTCCTAACTGCAAATAGCTCGACTCCGAGAGGAGCTTGATGACCACGAATTTGTCTTCATCGACGGCACTGTGCCCACGGAGCCCAGTGAAGGTATGCCCACCTCTCCCTATTCCTTCAAAAATCATATCGTGACACTAGATTCAACGCAAAACGAAAAGGAAGCTCGCTTGTAGCAGAAAAAACCTACGGCTTTCTTCCCACCCCACTCACCCCCTCCTCAGCCAGATCCGTTCTCACCGACGCAATCGAGTACATCCAAGCCGCCGGTCCCTTCGACGCATTGCTCGGCTTTTCTGAAGGCGGAATCCTAGCAGCTACCCTCCTCGCCGAGGACGCGCACCACCCCTTCGCTCATTTCAAATGCGGTGTGTTCTTGAGCTCCGCGACACCGTTAGATCCCGATGTGCTCCACACCGACGGTGACAGTAGCAGGGATGGGGAGGGGCTGCAGTTACGAGCCCTCGATCCAGCCGTCGACGGAGTGGTGATCCGGGTCCCGACGGCGCATGTGCTGGAGGAGGATCTGAATCGGCTCAGGGGATTGTCGCCGATGGCTCCGCTATGGGACCGAGAGGGGACGAAGGATCCGCAGGAAGGGCTGGTGGAGATCTGTGACGCGAAGGTCGTGGAGACGGTGAGGCATGCATTGGGGCATACTGTGCCTGGGGCCAAAGGCGAGGTTGAGTTGGGGCAGGTGGTCAGGGCTATTGAGAGGACGGTTGAGAGGGCTTTGGAGTAATCTCTATATACAATGTATTGTTTACGTGCCAAAATGGGTATCGAATCAACTAATTGATCTTCAGGAATACAGGGAAGTCTAGCTAAAACGCGTTGGGAAAATGGACCTTTGGCTTTCCAGGTCTACTAGCCGGTAGAAGCCTCCATGAGACACCGTCGGCTCAAACTGACACTAGTCTGCTTGATCATTTGGCTGACTGACGGACCTCTAATCCGCGGTCTTTAATATTCACTGTATAGTCAATTAACTAGTTACAAAGACCAGGTTAGTCATTGTTTGGCCCGTCTAGATGTCCATAGCCAAGACAGCTATACTCTGTGCTCCATAGTAGACGCCAATAACACCATGTGGGACGTTGTCTCCACAAGCTAGAGAATCCCGGCCCCCAATTCGATGCAATTTCCGTAGCACAATATGACATGTCCATCTCCTTCCTGAACAGTATAGAACAAAAGTTTGTATGACGGGATGGAGCGAGAGCTCCGGCGCTATCTGTTCTTTAGACCCTACAGAGTACCGTGTAATAAATAATAATATTGTAGTATAGGAAGCATCCACATCTTACACCGTATAGAGTAAGCGAAGCCCGGTACTGGACAACGGGACAAGCCGCGTAGTGGGTCGATTCGGTAGAGTGAGGTGGACCTGGGGCCAATAAATTGTCACTGGGTAATTACCCTATATATCCATGTCTCTTGTAATACCCTAATTTGCAGATGGATTGGAAGGAATGCCGTGGTTTAGAACAGGCCAGGGAACGGTCTGAAGGCCAACTGGATAAATTAATTGGAGGGGGCATTCGGTAGTTGCGATGCGTGAGTCGGGGAATACGGCAGACATAGATACTTGATCTATTGAAATTCGAATCATGACTCGATAATCAGCCCACATTGGGTCCTGCGGAAACGTACCTGGGTCTGGGCGTACGGAGTAGTTGGTTTGGGACCCCGAGGTTGTCAATAATGAAGTGGCGTCGTAACCAGGATCGGGGGATCCTCGGGAGATTAAATTATTAGTTTCTCGGTCAGTGTCATTGCATGAACTCAGCGGCCGTGTTGAAACCTGTTCTCTATATTTGAGTTGACGTTTGAGTCTATTGCCGGAAATAAATAAATTAACTCAAACTCCTAGCATGAATTCAAAGATATCTGAATAAAGTTATGTCTGAGCCTTGAGACTAAATCATATCAAGGGGGTCCGCACACTGGAATAAATCGTTCTCATGGGATAAATGATTTAATGATGGAATTATTGCAGTTTCTCTCTATATAGTGCAGGCGTCTTTCTGTGTTTTGGCGAAAAAAAGGCCCCATCTCGAATGCGCAATATGTTAGACAGCAGAAACCTCGTCCGACCTTCTAGAGTTGAACATGAACAGCCACGCCTGGGCCGTCAGCTTGAACGCAATGAGGAACGTCACATCCCTTGAGATGTTTCATGATGAAATCCAGAGGCTATCGTAATGCGCTAGTAACTTTTTGAATGGCCTAGAAAATTCGGAGCATGGACCCCACTCGGCAGCAACACGTTGATACAGGATGAAGGATTACAATGGAAAGTTTGTTGATATGAAGACTGGACATTTTTCAAACTAACTCCGTGTCGGTTGTTAACGAAAACCGGCAAATCTTACCGCTTCTTCGCTGGGGCCTAGAGTTCGTCGTGGATACCAGGGCCATACCATTGTCTCAAGATCTGGATAAGCCACCATGATCAAGATTACAGAGGAAGCCGGGCTTGCTCAAGCTTGTCTTCTTCCAGTAAGCCCGGCTCGTACAAAAGTCAATCTAGACCCAGGAGAATGGAAAGTCTCATTGACTAAAGCTAGACGACAATCTTTGTCATTTGCGATCAGCTATGAGGAAGCCTGCAGACGCAGGGATAGCAGGTCCTGATCACATTGCCATCGTGGGGTATTCCTTCAAGCTTCCGCAGGATGTGGACGACGACTCCAGTTTCTGGGAGCTTCTTCTAAAGCGAAGAAACCTGATGACCGAATGGCCACAGTCACGAATCAATGCTCAGAGCCTTACGGACAGCACCAACACTAAGGTAGGATTCGAGGAAGATGTCAAGGTCCCTTGAACTGAAAAGACTTTAGTTTCGTGCTACAGGCGGTCATTTCATCAATGAAGATGTGCGCGCTTTCGACGCTCCATTTTTCTCGGTCACGTCGAAAGAAGCTGCCGCAATGGATCCGATTCAGCGATGGACCTTGGAGGTCTCATATCGAGCTTTCGAGAAATGTAGGAAGCACATCTTACGAGCGAAGAGGCGATAAAACCTATGCTAATTACTATTACACAGCTGGAATCCCAGTGGAGAGCCTAAAAGGTTCGCGGACGGCAGTCTTTTCTGCCACTATGATCGAAGACTATTCAAACATGGTGGCTATGGATCCTGACAATGCCGAGCGCACGGCTGTAACTGGAAGTGCGGTTCCTTGTATCATTCCGAATCGCATTAGCTGGTATTTTGATTTGCGGGGCCCAAGTATCCATGTGAACACGGCCTGTTCGAGCAGTTTAGCAGCTGTAGACATGGCCTGCAAGACGTTGACAAGCGGTGATGCTTCCTGTGTGAGTGATGAGGTCCTTTAGGTCTTCTTCAAATACCACATGCTGACTCGACAGGCCATCGTCACGGGATCCAACCTTCTTCTCGACCCTGCCATCTTTCAGATGTTGTTCACCCAAAACTTCTTGTCTTCCGACAGCAAGTGCTACAGCTTCGACCATCGTGCTAATGGGTACGCCAGAGGGGAAGGTATCCTTGCTATCATACTGAAGCCAGTCTCTGCGGCGGTACGAGACGGAGACATGATTCGTGCAGTCATCCGTTCGACAGGCTCGAACCAAGATGGACGCACTCCAGTTCTTACCCAGCCAAGTCCTCAGGCGCAGGAGGATCTGATTCGGCATGTCTATAAGCAGGCTGATCTTTCGTTTGAGCAGACAAGATATGTCGAAGCTCATGGTGAGTCGGCACGCTATTGTTCACTCCAGTAAAACATGTCCTAATGAGACATGTTCAGGAACCGGGACACCAGTCGGAGACCCGATTGAGATGAGAGCAATTGGTCGAGTGTTCCGCAAAAGTCGGTCGCCAGAATATCCTCTCTACGTGTAAGTGAGAAAGGGTTGAAATCAGGACTAGCTTTTATTGAAAAAGACTAATTGTAAAATAGGGGCTCGGTCAAGGCAAATATAGGACATTTGGAGGCAGCAAGTGCTTTGGCCAGCATCGTCAAGGCAATCTGTAAGTCCTGTCTGCAAAGAAATTTCTACCTCATGTTTGAAAGCTGACTAGTCTTGGCTATGACAGTAATGCTTGAAAAGGGTGTCATTCTGCCAAATGCCCTTTTCGAAAAGGTCAATCCTGCCATCGATGTTGACTTTTATAATATCAAGGCTCGTTCTCCAGGCTACGTACACCTCATGATTACGTCCATATTTCAGCTAACATCTGGCGTAGGTCCCCACTGAGAGCATACTATGGCCAAGTCCTGGAATTCGTCGGGTGTCGGTAAATTCGTTTGGGTTTGGAGGTTCAAACTCACACGTCATTCTTGATGACGCATTCTATTACTTACAGGATCGGGGCTTGATAGCGAATCATTGTACTAGTTCCGATAAAGAGGCCTTATCCCCCGCCTTGCTTCCTGTCAACGGCATCACACGTCTCAATGGAGAAGCACACACCAACAGGCACGGTGTGACGAATGGGAAAGCGCAACATAATGGGCTATTCGCTAATGGTGATCATCATGCGAACATGAATGGAACTACCCACACAATCGATGATATAACCAGCAACGGGTTCAGAAGAGCTCTTGCCAATGGAAGCTCTCGATGCAATGGCGGGCTAAATGGCGTCAACGGCAATCCTGGAGTGCCAAGTCAAATTGTTAAAACGAAGGTGCTGGTTTTTTCCGCTGCTGACGAGAAAAGCGTTACGCGGATGATGGAAGACTACACCCGATTCTACAAAGATACGATTGTCGGCGATGCCCTCAGACTCGAGAGATTATCCTTCACTCTTGCCGCCCGGCGAAGTCATATGCTATGGAGAGCTTTTGCCATAGCCATGGATCCGTCAGGTAGTGAAGAGCAGCATGGCCTATCACTGGCTAAGCCATTGCGAAGCTCGACTGAGACAGGTCTGGCTTTTGTGTTCACGGGTCAAGGAGCACAATACGTGGATATGGGCTGGAACCTTATCCAGTTCCCTGTATTTGCGGACACCCTGAGGCAAATTGACAATCTTTATGGTGAGCTTGGATGCTCATGGTCATTATTTGGTGCGTGTAATTGCTGCAAAAATCTGAAAAGTCAAGGTGGGTTCATTGACCATGACCAATTGCAGATGCGCTGCGAGACAGAGAAACAATCGACAATCCAGAATATAGCCAACCGCTATCCACGGCTATCCAAATTGCCCTGGTAGAATTGTTACGGAGCTTTGGCATCATGCCTAAGGCCGTGATCGGTCATTCTTCCGGCGAGATTGCTGCCGCGTGAGTTTGGCTGCTTCATCTTCTAAGTGGGTTGTAAATGCGGCTAATTATGTTCCGGTATCCGTAGGTATACTGTCGGGGCCTTGTCACTGTTGTCAGCTTGCAAAGTCGCTTATTTCCGAGGGATGCTAACAGGGGAATTGAGGAACACCAACATGTCTTCCCCAGGCGCCATGATATCGGTCAATCTGTCTGAGGAAGAGATTCCCGGATACCTTGGAGGTATTGAAGACAAAAGTATTATCACCTCTGTCAACATTGCTTGTGTGAACAGTCCCACAAACTGCACCCTCTCCGGCCTCGAACAATCTATCGACGTTGTCAAAAGGAGAACGGACGAGGATGGTATTTTTGGGCATAAGCTTAAAACTGGAGTTGCATATCACTCTCCCTCAATGCAAACCATTGCAGTGAAGTACCTGTCGCTTATGGGCAGTCTCGAAGGGGTTGATCGTCGAGATTCAAAAGCCACCGCGGCAGTTCCGATGGTTTCTTCAGTGACAGGCAAGGTCGTCCGTTCTGCTGTGTTGGCCACGGCCCAGTATTGGGTAGATAACATGGTGCTTCCTGTTCGATTCAGCGATGCCGTGCAAACTCTAACCCAGGCATCGTCAACACTCAAGGTTGGGTTGGGCAAGATCACTGACCTAGTTGAGGTTGGTCCGCACCCAGCCTTACGCCGACCAGTACAAGACACGGTAGGCCAAGAAAAGAATCGCAATAAACAGATACGATACGCAAGTGTTGTACACCGATCACAACCGGCCATTCAATCCACATTGAGTCTCGCCGGACGGTTATTTTGCTTGGGGCATCCGGTCAATATCACAGCAGCCAACCAACAAGATGCTGGCAAACCAAAGCCCTTTCTGGTTGACTGTCCTGAATACCCTTTCGATCGGTCTCAGCATTATTGGACCGAGTCCCGGCTGAGTCGGGACTCCAGGCTCCGTGGAACAGTCAAGGGAGAAACACTTGGAGTACGGGCGTCCGATTGGAACCCATTCGAGCCGCGATGGAGAAATTTCCTGAGCGTTGAGTCGTCGCCTTGGATTGGACATCATATGGTATTTTTTCATTGAAATGCAAATCTTTGGATCTTGGCACTAACATTTAACCGTGTAGATCAGTGACACGGTAATTTATCCTGCAGCAGGCATGCTTGTCATGGCTATTGAGGCTGTACAGCAAATGGTGCCGGAAGACCGAACGGCGGCTGGCTATTTGGTCAAAAAGGCTGTTTTCACAAACCCGATTATAGTCCCAGAATCGTGGGAGGATCGGATAGAAACGCAAGCGCGTCTGCGGTCGGTCAAATGGCAGCAACAGGATGAAGATCTGAGCTTATTCGACGTTGCTATATTCACGTTTTCACGAGACAAACGGGCTGAATGCTTCCGCGCTGAAATTGGTGTGGATTACGAAAGTCAATCGCGCGACGACGAGGGTTTCGAAAAGCGACTGGCTGATGAAAAAGCCCGAGACCAATTCAGACGAGCCGCGCAATTATGCGACCATCCCGTTGACTCTCTCTTATTGTATCGCGATGCTAACGTGCACGGCTTACAATATGGTGATTGGTTCCAACTAATGCAAGATGTCTCTTGGGATGGCGAAACAAACGCGGTGGCACATGCCGATGTGTCCAGGGAAAGGTATCGAAGCAGCAGCTTGGTTCATCCTGCAGTATTGGACCAAGCATTCCATGTGCTGCGCGTGTGCTCCGGGCAGCAGCCTGCGGCCAACGTTCCTGTTAGCCTAGAGGATGCCTGGTTTGCATCATCTGGGTGGCAGCACCCACATACGAATTCAATCCACTGGCTGGGAACTTCGACATCGAGTGGAAAACGTGGATTCAATTTTGGTGAGCAAGGTTCTCTTCAGGCTCTGGCCGACGATGGAACTGTTTTGTGCACAATTCGGAAAGCCGTCACAGCAGCGGTAACAGCAGATGTGCCTACCATCGCGAATGAGAAAGAAAAGAAACTCCTATACGGCATAGAGTGGAAACCACAGCTTAGTCTTCTGGATCCTGAGCAGATGTCAAAGATGCTAGCCAGGGACACCGTCGCCAGGAATGAGAATGCCCAGGTCACCAGTTATGTAAAATTGCGCTATATATTGAGTATCACGATTCTCCGTGTATTGGGATCTATTGACACTGCAAACGTGCCCGCCAGCTTATTGCGGCATGTCTCGTGGATGAACCATCATGTCAACAAATTGTCCCAATCGATGCACGAATACGCAGAAATCGCTAGCGTGGCGGACATTGAGCATCTGCTATGTGAAGTCGAAAATCTGCTTCCAACATGGCAGTTATACACAGCCTGCGCGCGGAGCCTACCAGACATCTTAGCCGGGGAGGTTGACCCTCTTGAAATTGTTTTCGGATCTGATTTGGCCGATACCTTTTACGCTGATTTATTCCAGAGTCTTTGTGCCGATGGCCGACTCTCCACTATTCTTGACTTGGCTTCTCACGAGAATCCAAGGATGCGCATCCTTGAAGTCGGTGCTGGGACAGGCGGCATGACAGGACATGTTATGACAGCGCTTCAGGAGCGTGAGAAGCGGACAGGGACGCTCAGCTTTGCCGAGTATGATTATACCGATATCTCGCCTTCTTTCTTCACTCGAGCAAGCGAACGATGGTCCGACTTGCAGGCTGAGGGTCGAATGAATTTCAAGATACTGGACCTGGGCCGAGCTATCGACAGTCAGGAATTCAAGCCAGGCTATTATGATTTGGTGATCGCAGCCAGCGTGCTGCATGCTACGCCCTACCTGGAGGCAACCATACAAAACGTTCGACGCGCCTTGAAGCCAGGGGGCCGACTTGTGCTATTGGAGGTCGTCAAGCCCGACGATATTCTGACAAACTTCATGGCGGGACTGGTGCCCGGCTGGTGGGTGGCCCGCGAGGACTGGCGGCCTCATTCTCCTGCGGTGTCAGAACGCTTGTGGGATCAGTGTTTAAGGGACAACGGCTTCTCTGGAAATGATTTAGTGCTCCGTGATTATGAAGTTAAAGAATGCCATATCACCAGCATTATAATCAGTACAGCAGTTGAAAGCACAAAACCACTCAGCTCAGCCGAGGCACGTCGTTTAGTCTTACTCGTCGACCAAGATCAATCGAATCAGCAGATGCACTTTGCAAGCTTGGTTCAATGTCAAGTAGATTCCGACAACAAATTGGCGGCACAAATTTGCGCGTTCGGCTCAGAGCATTTTCGGAGTGTGCTTCCAACATTAAGCAAAGAAGACATCGTCTGTTGCGTGGCCGAGGTCAATAACAGACCGTTTCTCACGCAGCTGTCGGAGGAAACCTTCAAGGCCCTGCAACAGTTGACTAAGTTTGCGCCTCATTTGCTATGGGTCACAGCTTCGAGCATTGACGACTCTGGCTTCCCTGATTATGGCGCGATTCAGGGTTTCTTACGATCTATACGCGCTGAGCAACCTGACAGCCACTTCGTCACTCTAGCGCTCGACGGAGAGATGGATGACAACGAGAATGCAAACTTCATAGCAAAGGTATTCCGTGCAGCATTCGAAATTCCATTGTCAAGCGAAGTAGAATACATCGTCAGGGATGGACTCCTTATGACAGGTCGAGCTGTCGAAGACACCGCTGGAAATAAAGCGATTCGACCTCTCCTGTCTCCGCAGCTGAAGCAAAAGCCATGGGCCGAAGGGCAAAATTTGAAACTCTCTAACAGGGTACGTGGCGATATCGACTCTCTATGCTTTGTTCAAGAAGAAAACGTTGGAAATGACATTGGGCCTCATGAAATTGAGATTGAGAGTCACGTTTGGGGGGTTAGCCACCGAGACGTCCAAGCTGTTCTAGGCCGCTCGGACGATGACCCTGACCATCTGCCAGGGGATTGTGCAGGTATAGTCACGCGAGTTGGCAAGGAATGTGGCCAATCAATTCAACTGGGTGACCGTGTTTGTATGTTGGCCAGAGGCTGCATGCGCAAATATCCTCACGCCAACGAGAATTATGTGATGAAGATACCGGATGCTTTGTCGACAGAGGTTACCATCGCAAATCTCGTTCCTACTATGACCGCCTTTCATGCACTGCTAGAAGTTGCTCGACTGGAACACGTTGACTCTGTTCTAATCCATTCGGCTTCCAGTGCCGTTGGTCAGGCAGCGGTTCGTCTCGCTAGAGGCCAAAGAGCAGATATCTTTGCTACGGCATCTTCACCTGAAGAGAAGCAATTTTTGGTGGATTCGTTGGGAGTCCCTGAGAATCACATTGTCTCCAACCGAAAGGCCTCGTTCTTCCAAGGACTCATGCGTGTCACGAATGGATACGGAGTCGATGTTTTTTTGAACTCACTTCCAGCCGAGGAAATGCTACAAGCTTCGTATAAGTGCCTTGCTCCTGGTGGGCGATTTGTTGATATCAGCCGTGCGACGATTGGATCCAATACAGTTCTGCCTTTCGACGCGTTCGCTCTAAACGTCACATTCTCGGTGGTTGATGTTTTGGAGCTTCCGCGACGAAAACTCGCTACGGTGCTAAACCAGGCAATACATATACTAGCTGAAGAGAAAGTCCCATCTTGTCAACCATTGCGGATATTCAATGCATCGGAGATTCAACAGGTCTTCCAACATATCCAGGTAGAAGAGATCATCGGTCGCATTGTTATTCGTCTTAGACCTGAATATGTGGTTCCGGTAAGTTTGATTCATACCAAGTTGCTTTTCTGTTCAGTCAACTGATGTATCCAACAGCAATTCGGTCATGAGAAGCCAACTTGGACTTTCGATGGGAACGCATCTTACTTGATCGCTGGAGGTACTGGTGGTCTAGGTCGGGCAATTATGCAGTGGATGGCTGATCGCGGAGCGAAACATCTCATTGCGTTGTCCCGATCGGGTCCTACTTCAAAGGCTGCTACCGAAAGGGTATCTGAGCTCACTGCGCGTGGTGTCAAGATATTCGCCCCTAAATGCGATGTCTCCTCAGAAGCAAGCTTTCGCCGGGTCCTAGAAGATTGCAAGCTCACCCTGCCACCAATAAAGGGATGTATCAACGCCAGCATGGTTCTTCAGGACGCAATTTTCCAGGATAGCATGGCATTTGAGCAATGGGAACTGACAACGCGTTCCAAGGTGCAAACATCGTGGAACTTGCATCGATTCCTTCCGGACGATCTTGACTTTTTCATTCTTTTTGCGTCCCTTGCCGGGGTGGTTGGTCAGATGGCCAGCGCCAACTATGCGAGCGGGTGCACCTTTCAGGATTCCCTTGCACAATATCGTGTCTCTCGTGGCCAAAAAGCTCTCTCGCTTGATCTCGGATGGATGCGGAATATCGGCATCATCGCTGAAACGAGCGCATATCAGAGACAGCGTGAGGGAGCCGACGACATGAACCCGATCGATGATACTGAGCTTTTCGCCTTAGTTATTTTGTTATATAAATTATTTTTAGCACGAAATTAGTTAAGTATCTATATCACGGTGCAGACCTAAGGACAGCTACTGCACCTACTAGTGTAACTACATAACCACACGACCTCCTATCTTCCTATAACTCTATTGCCTCCTACCGGCCTATACATCGGCCACCACACAAATGGCAGCAACAACTCGTTCAACTCGTTACGCTTTGGAGTTTCGGAGAAGCTCGCTAGCGTGAATTCTCTTTGTCTCCCTTCTACAAAGCCCCATTTGCTGTATAGCTCACGCCCGATTTCGGTAGCATCTATGTAAGACTCCAGGTTCTTCTCTTCGGCCTTCTGAACACCCCACTCCATCAACATGTTGCCCACGCCACGCCGTCGGTAGGTAGGATGCGTGAAGCAGATATCCAGGACTGAATACGTAATTGAATTATTAGTTATCTTGTCGGTAAAAGAAGCTAGAAGAAGAGCAGGGAAACGAACAGACATGCGGTTTGTTCATGTATGTCATTCGCGGGACGAGGAACTGCTCCATAAGCGCATTGGCAATATTACGGGCCTCGCCTGCAGGCCACCAATTGCACTCCTCGTCGGAAGTGACGGTATAAGGGTTGGTCTCATAAATGTGCCAGCAGGCAGCGCCAACGATTTTGCCAGACTCCACATCGATCACCTTAATCCATTGGCTGGAGGGGTCGGAGCAGTGCCAGTGTATTTGGCGCTTGACGGCATCCTGAATGGCTGCGTCGCGGGCAGTAGGTGAGGAGCCCTGGATGGGAAAGAAGAGATTTTTGAGGTTGCATTGTGGATCCTCATAGGCATCAAATTCACATCGGACGAGTTCGTCGAATTCGGAGTCCGCAGCCACTACGGTCAGCTTGAAGGGCATTTTGTAAAACCGAAGTTGTCCAATAAATCAGAGGATTTCTCTTTTCCTCGATGCTGTATGTCAGTGTTAGGCCTAAGGAGCAAAATATGGGGGATACGTCGTACGAAGTCGTTTTAGGGAGAGGGAGAGGGCGGGGCGCGGGGTAAATCAGTCTTTGTGGGTGACACTAGACGTTGCCAAGTGCGGTATTGGATTGGGTTTTCTGTTGACCCGATTGCTGAGATAATAACGAGCTGGGATCACATACATACATATGGCATACACACCTACCTCTCAGCCTACTTGTACCCTGCTAAAAAGCAATACAACACACCATCAACTCCCCTCAGTAACATGAACACTTGAAGCATCACTTGTAAATCAATACTTTCAACAAACCCAATGCCATGAGTGGCCCAAAACCTTAAAATGTAAAACCAGCGCATGTAGGAGTGCTTCACTTTAAAAATAATTACCTCTTCATTCTGTGATCTCTGCACGGAAGGGCATTTCCTGATCTCAAGTTACTTGCATATTTCGGTTGGCGTGAAAGACGAATGGCAAACAGCCGCTACCCAGAGCCATCCAGTAAATGATCAGTGAATGACATCATTGAATGCCATGTAATACTATGTTCCACTCACTCTTGCAGACACTCCTGAAATGCTGTTATGTTTAACCATTTATCCAGTTAGGATGTTTCTTAGTATGACTTCGAATGGACTTAATGGATTGTTAACTAGAGGACGCTGAGAAGAATAGTAATAACATATTTTTGAATAAATATTTATGAAGTAGCCGGATTATCTAGACTTCCACAAAACCCAACTTGGGTCGAAGGTCTCGACCCAAAATCTAACCTAGCTTGGATCTAAATTAAACTTTTTTAATCTAGATCTAATCCGGATCTAATATTAGAGCTTTAATAAAATCTAATATAATCTAATTTGATTTAACTTTTGTATAATTTTGTATAATTTTAATTATAAAGCTGTTTAGTAATAAAAATATTATTTTATATTATAGATCTTAGCATATATATTATATTTATAATACAAGTTAGAGCCCTAAATTTATGCTGGATTATCCAACTTTAACCCAAATCTAATATTAGATCAGAGTTTTTGACCTAAAATCTAACCCAGTCTGGGTTAGATCCAGGTTGGGTCTGGGTTATGTTGGGTTGTGCGGAAGTCTAGGATTATCTGATTACGTTACCTTGCTCAACCGATTGATTAATTGATCAATATTGATCATACGGTTATGGGGCTTGAATCGTACGATCAAACATATTTTATCGCATACTCGAAGCCCTGAAATTGCATAATTATCGGCTTCGTTTTGCAGTAGATTTTAATAATCAAGACCTTCAATCGTTGCATATGATCATATCAACTTGGCGTATTAACAAGCTCTTTGCCAAGCCCATTTCTGCCACAGTCTACATATGCACACCGCCTGATGTCATCTTTCAAGGATTTAACGTTACATGACATGTCAGTCCCACCCGATTCCAGTCGCGCTTCACTTCCAGTGATAATTAGGAAGGACCACAAACCCACCAGAAACGGCTGATATTTCTAGAGCATAACCTAAGTCTGACGTAGAATAAGAAAGCTAGAGCTGAATTTTATATTTATGGAGCTCTAGAACAGTCTGTTCGAAGTCTGCCGTCGCAGATCGATTGACTACCAAACTACTTCAGAGAAACTGGCTCATGTTTCCAAGGGACATTCCCCGAAAAGTGTACCGCGAGCATATCTATGAAACCCGCTATTCTGCGTGCAGCTTGGTTATTCTGCACCCGGCTACATCCTCTTCCTTGCTGATTCCCGTTTCTCCTAATGCGGCCTCCAAATCGACGTATTAGGTATGACCACCCACAGAGCGACCCAGACCACTGCCACACTCAGCTCTTTTACTTTTGACCAATGATACGTTTTCCGTGATAGCTACAATAACATAGGGTTGGCAGGCGTTGTTGAAGAGGTCTATGTAATAATATTCTATTCCATGTGAGCTAGCAAAAATGGCCTCTTACTACTTTAAACCTGTAATACTAAGTACTATTTTAGAAACTAAATCATTCTATAGTCTCATATATATATCTGAATTGATTTGCAACAGCCTACTCTATAAGACTATTTGTTAGATAGATATGCAAGTATTGGTTTTAGATCAGCTACTGGCAAACGAGGTCTGACCAGATCATGATTTATCACTTTAGTATTATTGGCTTAGCAACTAAACTCTCAGTCATTTTTGTTAGATAGCCAATAAGGCATTTTTAGAGGCATTAAGCTACTTCCCTTCCGTATTGATCACTCCTCGAAATCATACCGGAAGGACCTTATGATTAATAATAAACTCGTATAGCCATGGCTGGAAAAAGTGTTTTTAAACCTTAAAGCCTAAAGTTTTAAACCACTCCTTGGACATAGTGAAAGAGCTAACAGTATGCGGACATCTCCACCTCATCCAACTAGATCGCCAATCAGATAAATGCCTAAGGTGAAGCAGAGGCCAGTTATAAAGACGGCTGTACCAAACTAATTTTGTCCTTGAAAATGGTTTACAGCGTAGCCGGCTGAGCTTGCTAAGATAAGAATGATGCAATGGTGATGATATCCATGAGGCTCGTCAGTCTCCGTACACAAGGGATAGCATGACCTTCCCATCATTTATTCTAAATACCAGGGAAACAACAGCAACTGATCAAGACCCAATTTCTCCAACATGAGTTCTCCGAAACAGACTTTCGGTGCCACTTCATTCGGCATGAGTTTTCCGAATGCACAGGAAGTTCAAGGAGGTCTCGACTCTTTCAAAGAGAACCATATCACGCATCTTGATACCGCTGGGAGATATCCCCCGACTTCTCCCGGGCGCTCCGAGGAGTTGATAGGAAAGACCAAAGCCGCAAGACAGGGGTTTACCATTGACACTAGGATTCTTGCGCAGGCTGCCAATCAAGGGCGCCATATGGAGCGCAGCACGGTGGTACGATCGGTTGAAACTAGCCTGCGGCGTATGAGTGTTGAGCAAGTGAGCTGTCCTGACACGGTCCAGCACGCCGATGCACAGCCGACAATATTAACCCCGTGCAAGACAGGTAGTGTTTGCATATGCTATTATTGTAGGGGAATCATGAAACAGGTCTTTCTTATTCATTGATTAAAAAAGTGTGTACTGAAATACAAGATAGTCCAGCCCAAGTACTCTCTAAGAAAAAGGTTCCAAGAACACAAACTAATGGCCCCTTTTCGAAGGAGAACAAGAAGATTCTACGAACATGACGGAATATCGATTAATGCAAGTATAGGAATCTACTTTCAACAATAACCGACATCGATGCCATAGCTCCAGTGGCTGGGCAATACGGCCATGGTTTAGGGTGGAGTGACCGAGCCTGTCCCCTACGTCTTTCCAGTCTCTCCTGCTCTACCCGAGTTCGTCTTGGTGTGATAGCCCTAGGACCACGCAACTTGAATCTCTTAGCGAGGAGTTCTCTCAATCCTTTAATGAACATACTTGAAATCGCATTTAAGTAAACTAAGACAAGGTAAGAAAAACAGCAAGTCTGAGCCCGTTGTATATGACGGATTATCAATGAAAAACATGTACAGCGTAAAGCATACAATTGATGGTTATTTTCCATACCTATTTAGGTCCAACATCCATATTAACAGTAATGGTTTTGGATTCCAGGTAGCTTTTAACAGCCGCATAGCCGCCCTCACGGCCTCCATTCCCGCTTTCTTTCCAACCTCCAAAGGGAACAGTGATTGCCGGAAAATAACTAGAATTGATGGCCACAGTTCCAGACTCAAGCCGTCCTGACACTCTCAATGCACGCGCAATATCACTTGTGTAGACACAGGCAGATAAGCCATAGTTGGTATCATTTGCAAGTCGAATAGCTTCATCTTCAGAGCTGAAGGTTTTGATTCCTAACGCCGGACCGAAGATCTCTTCCTTCCAGACCGAGGATTCAAGCGGAGGGCTTTTCATTATTGTTGGTTCGACGAAGTTGCCATTAATTTCCCCGCCCGTGATGAACTTGATCCCATCCTTCTTACCTTGCTCGAAAAACGTCCGGACGCGCTCTGTTTGTACCTTATCAGCCAACGGCCCAAGAAATGTCCCTTCCGCCAAAGGGTCGCCCATGGCGTTCTGGAACATCTCGAAGCGCGCCTTTAGCCCTGTCGTGAACTTTTCAGCAATATCCTCATGGATGATAACTCTGGTCGCAGCAAAGCAGATCTGGCCGGAATTGAGCAGAAAGTTCTGTGAGGAATTCTCAAGCGCATTATCGAGGTCTGCATCAGAAAAGATGATTGACGGTGATTTACCCCCAAGTTCGAGGGTAACACGCTTAAGATTGCTCTTTGCCGAAGCGGCCTGGACTTTGCGTCCTGCCTCCACCGAGCCGGTGTAACTGATTTTTTTTATGCCCATGTGAGAAGCGAGTAGCTCCCCTGTCGACCCAGGGCCGGATATGATGTTGATGACGCCGGGAGGGAAACCGGCTTTCTTTACTAATTCCCCCAAGGCCAAGGATCCCAGAGGTGATTTTTCCGAGGATTTGAATATAAATGTGTTCCCAGCTGCAAGAGCGGGCATGGCTTTCATGCAGAAGAAAACCAAGGTGGCATTCCATGCGGCAATACCAGCGCAGACACCCAGGGGCTGGTAGCACACCAGTTTGAAACGTCCATCGTGATCCTCTGGCTGCATCTCTCCGGGAAGCTTGTCACACCATCCGGCGTAATACCGGGTAATGGGCCCCATGAGTGCGCCGAGTCTAGCACCAAAGGCAATTGGCTGTCCAATTGCAATACTTTCGAGCTTCATTAGGGCAAGATATTCTACATCGAGCAGATCGGCAAGTTTCAGCATGATTCTTTGACGCTCACTGCTGGCCATCTTGCCCCAATTTCCCTCAAACGCCGACCTGGCGGATGCCACTGCATCGTTGATGTCCTCTTCCCCAGCACAGTGGACGTCTTCTGTAACAATAGAATCATCGGCCGGGTTTCGAACCGTCCAATACTGGCCTGATTTTGCAGGGGTGTACTGGGGTTTATAGTAAGCCAAGGTGCTGGTAAAAGGGGACGATCGGCAAAAGCTTCACCAATGGCTAATTGGGTTAGGCTGTCTTAGGGAGGGGTTGTTCTGTATGCCAGTATGCCACAATGAACTTACCACGTTATTAATGAAAAGCTTGGTGCGAAAGATGGAGTTCGGGTCACCAGTGCCATATATGGCGTTACTCCCTGGCGAAAGGGAGGGAAGGGAGGCACTCGCCTCCACCATGTTGTAAGTGGAGAATTTTGTGTAAAACTTGGGTGTTGTTTTTTTTTCCCCCTCGACCATAGGCTGCAACCAATTTGCAGGCGGCGGCATATATACTTCCCAAGATCACCCAGTCTACGCCGCAAGTGTTGGTTTTGGATCAGCCACCCGGCAAACGAGGTCTAGGCCAGGTCATGATTCATCACTTTGATATTGACTTGATGGACCGGACTCTGAATCCTCCATATTTCGTCAGCAACAACGCATAACTATAAGCATCCCGCTACTTCCCGTTCTTATTAGCCCGATCCCATTTCACATGAGTCAGGATAAACTTACATAGCTACGATGGCCAGAACAAGCATTTCAAATCTTCGAAACGTACGATTTAATATGTATATCTTAGAGTTTATTCATGCAAAACATACCTATGGACTCAGTGAAGGAAGACAAGCCATTGCGTATGCGCACATCACTAACTTAATTACTTATCCAGTGGACCTCTAATCGAATGACTAAGGTGCGGCGAAGTCCACTTAGCTACCACCCAGCCCGGTGCTGTGATAATTACCATGGGAATCAGCTAATCTTGGCTATTCCGGTGAGTGGCGTATGGTGGCGACCGAGTTTGGAGGCTGCAATAGGACAGACGGAAATCAGTACGAAGGAGAACGTTTTCGGCTGCAAGATATTCCAACTGCGGCATTAGAGAAGAATCAATGTAGATTTCATAGTCATACTAATGATACGCCTTTTGGGGGATGCCCCAAAGGATGCATGCTGCCCAACTTAAGATGAATTTGAATACCAAAGTGCCATTGCTCTGTATATTCCTGCCTCAAACTTTACCATACCTTTTCCGTTTTTCTAAGTAGTCACCCGCGCTTTTGCAAACTTCCCGTGCCGATAAACCGGACGCTAATTGTGACGTGAGACAGAAAATCATTGACAGCAATTGGGCCATTGTGATTCATCTGTCATTGCTACATCACTACTGCGTCCAACCGCTACGTTGAGCTTGTTTTTTTCAAAGCACATAACGTCATACCATTTGACAAAAACTGCCGTTTGCAGGTATCCTGTCTATTCCTAGTTAGGTGTAGTCCATTTTGTAGACATATAAGGACAAGGTGGTAATCTATAGTCTCAGGCTGTGAAGATATGTGCTGATCAGATTATAAGCAGACACAAAACATAGGGCATTCATAATATCTGTAACTAAATTTGAATCTATGGATGCTATCGTTTGGGAGGGCAAGCCGTTTAAGATAGCTTTAATGAAACAGCCGATCCCCCATATCATGGACCCCAATGACATTCTCATTCGTATCGCAACAGCCGCGATCTGCGGAACAGATCTACACACCTACCGCGGACTCTTCAGTAGCAGAGACCCTCCATAGACCATGGGCCACGAGGGGATCGGCATAATCGTGGAGGTGGGAGACAGGGTCAAATCCCTCAAAATAGGAGACCGCGTCACTGCGCCCGGGGTTATTTCTTGTGGATACTGTGATAATTGTGTCCGTGATTACCTGTCCTACTGCCTCACATTTAATCCGCCGACCGTTATTGATTCTCCTGGTATAGGAGATGACTTTAGACCGAATCTCGGTGGTACCCAGGGTATGTACCATATATTGTGTTCTCTAATCTCTGCGCATAATTGACCATATGACAGCTAAGTACGTATTCCGTAGCACAATACATGCGCGTTCCATTCGCAGACCCAACCTGTCTTAAGCTGTCCTCGACTACAGAGCATGACCTTGATTATGTTCTGACCACCGACATTTGCGCTACAGCATGGTATGCACTCGACTGCTTGGGTTTCCAGCCCGGAGACACGGTAACAGTCTTCGGCGCCGGCCCCGTCGGGCTGCTATGCGCCTACTCTACCATTCTACGCGGAGCAACTAGAGTATACTAAGTCGACTACGTCCCCTCTCGGCTTAAAAAAGCAGTCTGGCTCGGTGCGATCTCCGTAAACTTCACAAAAGCAGACCCCATGGAATCAATTCTCAAGAGCGAGCCACGCGGCGTACGGCGCTGCTGCAACTACATCGGATTCGAGTGTGTAAACGCCAAGCTGGAGCCAGAGCAGAACACTGTTGTCAATAACTGCATCAAGCTCACAGTGCCCACAGGCGGGATCAGGTTGATCGGGAAATACCCTCCCAGTGAGGGTCCAACACCGGGCACACCGCTGGCTTCGGATAAACAAGGTGTGTTTCCTATGCTTATGTGGATCAAGGGTCTTTCGGTCCAGGGCGGGGTCGTTGAGGTACGGAGGCTGCAGCCGGTTCTGCAGAAATTAATTGAGAGTGATAAGGCTAAGCCAAGTGTTATTATTGATAAGGTTTTGTATGGGCTTCCTGGGGTGCCGTATACGTAGACTTCCGCAAAACCCAACTTGGGTCGAAGATCTCGACCCAAAACCCAACCCAGCCTGGGTTCGGGTTAAACTTCTCTAACCCGGACCGTTTGGGTAGACCCGCGGGTCGTGGCGAGGTCTACTATTTAGCTGTAGTAATAATATATTAATAATAGTTAAATTATAATATCTTAATTACTATTAATGATTTGCTGTCTCACGTCATAATTAGCGTCCGGTTTGTCGGCACGCAAGGTTTGCAAAAGTTCCGGTAACTGCTTAAAAAAAAGTACGGTAAACTTTGAGATATCCGCGGATCCGCGGATGCTACGTTGACATCGAGAAGCGGCGGAAGCTAAACTGAGACATCCGGCGATCCGTGGATGTTAATGTTACATCTGATCAGCGAGGAAATGCCCCAGATATTTGAAAAACGTATTTGATATAACAGCCGTTAGTCCCTTGGAAGGTTGACGACCAAACTACCCTAATCATATCTGGGAATCCTCTCCTTACAATGCACCCACCTACTGTGCAATCGCTTTTTGTGGGCATCGCCTTATCAATCTTATATCAAGGACTTAGAGCATGCCTGAGGATGCGATCGTCGATTGACGAAACGGGAACATCGATAAACAACAGCCTGGAATTGTCTTATTCCACCTTGGTCAAACACTACCATGAATCAAACCTTGCCGACAATCCCTTTGATAGTGGCTTCTACAAGACCCCTAATGGCTTTTCTGATTCTTTAGAGCCAGGGCAGATCTTGAAACTAGAGATTGTCTCAAACACGTCCTTCAGCTCAAACTACGCGTACCCACCAGGCCTTACATTATTTCGCACAATGTACACATCAAAAAACATCTTCAACAAGACAGTTCCAGCCACTGGATATGTCCTCGTTCCATTTTGGCGAGATTATCAAGGATCTGGCTCTCCGAGGACAGTTGTGTGGGCTCACGGTACCTCTGGTTACTCAAGAGATTGCGCCCCTAGCGCAGACCAAGGGTTGCTGTACAACTGGCAAATTGTGTATTTCCTGGCGACAAGTGGCTACATTGTAATTGCACCAGATTATGCCGGACAAGGAAGTGACACCGAGTTTTATTACATGGCAGGCCTCAGTCATGCGGAAGACGTCGCGAACATGGTACAGGCTGTGCGCCAGTCTTTGCCGTTTCTGGATGTTGGCGAATGGGCAGTTGTTGGCCATAGCGAGGGCGGAATGGCTTCTTGGGTGACCAACCAACACCAGGCTGAGAAGCCTATTGGGGGGTTTTTAGGTTCTGTTGCTCTAGCGCCCTCTATGGACTACGCGACTACCATGTCGAAGTGGTTTGCTACCCCTGATTCTCGAAAGGAGCTAGATAACACTCGTTTTGGTACGATGTATTCCCTGTTTTTACTGGCTAGCATTCACCGAATTGAGCCTACTGTCAACCCGCTTGACTATCTGACCCCTATCGGAAACCGCCTCTATGGCTTGGTCACGCGTGCTGGATGTGATTCAGCCGCCCCGATAATCCTGGAACCTTTCTCGCTGGACGACATCTACTATGATTACAGTTGGGCCAATGGCACCGAAGCCGTAACGTGGGCAAATTTGGTTAAGAATCGCGGCACCGGTAGGCTGTCAAAACCAATGCTGATAGTACAAGGCGATAAGGATACGGATGTTCCAGCGCGTGACACCATTCATGCCTTTAATCAACATTGCGCTATGTTCAACAACAGATCCCCGATCACACTACACAAATACTCGGGCTATGACCATGAAGGCATCAACTGGGCTGCGTACTCGGATTTCCACAAGTACTTAGATACTTTATTTCATCACGACACCTTGGAAGATACTTGTCGTTCAGTGGCCATCAGGCCATTTTTAGCAGCGGCCAATGTTGATTCCAACTATGCTTTTTTCCTCAAAACCAACAACCCATGGTCGTGACATGGCCTACTATGTCGACCGTTGCGGTCGGATCTCGAATATCAGACCAGTACGGTTTGACGGGGTCTTCCTAACCATGACATTGCCTCGATAATCAGGCGTCAGTGAAGTTGAGGTAGTTAATATTACTGCTAGGATTCAAAACCTTACCGTTTCCCGCCTAGATCAACTAGACTTCCGCATAACCCAACTTGGGTTAAAGATTAGACTTCCGCACAATCCAACATAATCCAGATCTAATTCAGATCTAATCTAAGCTAAATTAGATTTCAGATTAAAGATTCTAATCTAGTATTAGATCTAAATTAAAATTAAATAATTTAGTCTAGATTTAAAGCTCTAATTTAGTGTTGCATGAAGCTCGGCGGCATCGGTATGTTGCGCAGGTGGTCCTTGTCATCCGCCCTATTGCGGTTGTGGTTTGTATGGTTTCCCCTAGTTGCCGCCCACTTTAGAGTGCCCAGTTCGATAATCTCTTTAACTATATTAGTATCCTACTTACAATCAATTTAATTATTGATTTCATTAAGTTCTTCACGCATACTGTATATTAGTAGTATATCTATTGAAATTAGGATTTTTATCGGTCTAGTTGTTCTTCTTTAAAGCTTTTAAGTAGTTTTCTATTATTTTTATGCATTATTTTGTGTATTGTTCTGTTTGTTTTATATCTGTTTAATATAGAATCCGCTATCTCTCACTTTATTATATTAATTATTGATAACTCTCTTCAATTATTATTTTTTATTATTCTATTTAGCCTATGTTTTACAGTTATTATTTTAAGTCTCTATTATTATTTTTAATTATTTTTTAAGTTATTTTATTAGAAAATAGTTTTATAAAGTTTTTAAGTGATTCGAGAATCTTAACAATTAATAATATAACTAATGTAATTAATGCGATTGATTATCGCGCGTTATATATATTTTTATTTTGCTGTTTGATTTAGTTTTAATATCTGGCTTCTAGTCCCTAGGCTTAAATCCATCCGACCTCCAATAGATTTACTCGCCCGCTGATTGGTCCCCGATATGTGCTCCCATGGTCCTCGGTGCGTGACTCTAAAGGAAAAAAAAAGGATCCCCGTCTCTTTCTTTAAGTCCCTTTTTCTCTTTCTTTTCTATAACGGTAATATAATATAGAGAACCATAACTGACTATATCAGGATTATTATATTGTATCGTACATTATAGCGCGATCGCGTCATAGCGCAATTATATAGTAACTTCTTTTTTTGTTTTTTTTTTCCCTTTTCTCTCTTCCTTTTCCTTCTTTCTTCTTTTCTCTCGTTTTAAAAGGAGTAACCAGATTAATCTAATTCTATAAATCACTTCTTTATTAATTATAGATCTTTTTTTTTATAATCTAATCTATTAAGTCTAGATCTGTACTGCATCTCGCTGCCAATTTACAATAACATCTACGAATTTAACTTACTATCTCTAACATTAACATTCCCACTATTCTGGTATAACAACGCCAGCTCAACGCTAGATAATCTTAACTACTATGCTTTAGTAGGCCTAGATTAATTCGGATAAGAAGATTTTTTAATATCTATTATTTAATAGCTCTCTGATTTCTGATCTATCAGTATTTCGTAGCTATAGCTGCCCGCATTATAATTATGTATACTGTTCAAGCAAGAGAATGCATAAACATCAATATAAAAACTATTAAAATCAAGATAGCTCTTTAAAACGTAATAAACAATTAATTAACTAAATCCAGATCCGACTATAGAAGCACTTAGCTAACCAAATAGTCTATTATTAGCATTTTTTTCTTACTAGATCGATCAGTCGATTCTTCGAGATAATCCGCGCAAATATCTTAATAGAATAGAGAGCAGCAGAAACGGCCTCTTTTAAGATTTCTATTACTATTATCCGAATTTGAGTTAAATAGGCTCTGCAGAAGGATTAGACCGTAGCAGAGCATATAAATAACTAAATCTCTAATATTAATTTATATCCAATTACAATATTGCTCTAGCTAGAACTCACACGTTGGCCCGAATATCTGCGCGGGCAAAGCTTAACAGCCGTAATCTTACTAAGCAGTTCGTCTAACTCTACGGCCGAATCTTTACTTAAGCAGTTTACTAACAGTATTCAGCGGCTAATCGATTATATCTTTTACGCAATTAAGAAGAACTAGATTAACAAATTCGATTAAATCTAAATTAACATTTTCTTTTGCCAGCCGGGAATCTGGAATCGGCTAATTCAGATCTATTTTCGGCCGGCTATCTACTATTAGTATTACTAAATCTGGCAGCGTCTAGTTTACTTCGCCTACTGCAATAGCTGGAACGACCAGCCGATCTTGCTGCGCTACTAGCTAACTATCGCTCAGTTTACCGCGCTCGATTAAATAGAGATCTATAACTAGCGGCTAATAGATTTATTAATCTAGATATAGGATCTAGACCCGCTGCAGCGCGCGAGTCAACAGAAGCAGATAAAAAAGCTACTTAATCGGGCCTATCTCACGTTCTCTATTGTTTTACTTAACTACATTCTTAAAGAGGATCTTTTTAAAAGTACTCTCGTCGGATTTCTCGCGATTCTCAAGATTAATATTAAGCAGCAAATCTTTCTTAAGCCCTCTAATTATATTAGCTACTTATCAAGACTTATTAAAATAACTTAAATACTAATAGCTCTGCAAGCGGTCTAATTAGTTAAGATCGACCAGATAACGTATCCGGCCGATACTCTAGACGAGATACGTGAGCGATTTCTGATATTTAGAGTACGTGTTCCGTTTGGCTAGATTACGCAGCTGCGGGCATACGGGAAGAAAATCCAGAACAATATTACTAGTATGGGCTATATCTACTGGAGCGATAACAAGCAGACACTAAATTATAAAGAGTTATAGTTAAACATATTAGAATTCCGCTAATTTATTATAAAGTAGATCTAGCTGGCCCAGACCTAGCTCAAGAGGCTATTTTTATTATACAAAAAAGAGATATACAAGAAGACTGTATCTCGACTGGCTCTTCACGAGCTACAAGATAATCTAATTAATAATATACGTGAATAGAGCTTTTTTAAGGATACTTAGATACGGGCAGCGCTGCTAACAACTAGAAAGTAATAGCTGCTCGATTAGATTCTTAAGATTAACTAGCTCTAGAATAAATTTCTCGAGCTCTGTCAGATTAGTTAGAAAGATTATATTCTTTAGCGGAAAGGGATTGTAACACATTATTAGCAAAACATTAAAAAATTCCTTAAATAATTTCTTCTACTTGTCTATATTACCGGCGGCTAACCGGGCCGGGTAACTAAGCTATTTAGTCTTTGCTATAACAATACTAGACACGGCCATCATTAGAGTATATTTATTAAACATGAGCTAGTTAGTACAGTTACCAGCTATTATAAAGATTATTTAATTAATAATACTACTAAGATTATCTACCGCTATCTCCTTAAGGCGGTTAGCGAGCTTGTCGTCTATTATCTTTAGCTAATTCTTCCCTTTAGCCAGGCGCTCGAGCAGCTTATCCGGAATTACCGCCAGTCTAGCTACCCCAGGGGCCCCCGGGCCCCGGACGTCCGGCGGATATCGGGTTTCGCGCGTTTGTATGGCGCTAGGGTTTGGG
>JAMAHN010000021.1:0-110919 GCA_023627535.1 Aspergillus sp. S1802E
CTTCATATAAAGGCTTTCGGAACTTGCCTTTAGCGAGGGTTTGGCGGATTGCTCGAAGCACCTGATTCTTCTACACACTCTACCAAGTGCCGCCAACTTGGTGTCTTGAGGGTTCATGTGAAGGCTTTTTCCCTTTTATGTATTTAGTTGTTTGGTCGAGGTCGACTCAATTTGGGTTGGCCGCCTTGTTGACCTAGGCCTTTCTAGCAACGGCCATCAATATATATTGCATATTAATCTTGAGAGTGAGAATCTTGATGATTATAGCTTCTTTATTCTTAGCGGCTCAATGAAGGCGGTCTTGCAGCTTCTAAGGGATGAAAAATGTGTGGGTGGCAGGAAGCAAAAAACAACCACAATACCAGAGATGGAACGATGCACAACCTAACAGAAATCTCATTACTGTATTTTAGTCCACTTGCGCCTGTACAGGAGCAACAGAGCCCAGCGCCACCAATGGCTCCTGAGTGGATCGGTGTTCTATATATATTATTTGGCATGGAGTAGCCGCAAGACTATGATGGCTGTCATGAACAAATTTTTGAGGATCACCACATTGATTTACCCCGGAAAAGCGCTGTTGCAATACTTTGACACAATTAGGACGTTACAGAAGAGTTCCATTACTGTGGCATAGATCATAACACCGATGCCTTCATTCTCGCCATATCAACGACACCTCCGATCTCCGTACTCTACAGGTTCTTTATTTATTTAAAAAGAAAAGCCGAAGATATCAACTAGCATCATTGGTCTAGTGGTAGAATTCGTCGTTGCCATCGACGAGGCCCGTGTTCGATTCACGGATGATGCATTCTTTTTTTTTTGTTTATTTGCTATTACTTCTCTGTAACCTGTAGACAAAATCAAAAGAATTTTTCGGTTGCGGTTGCATTACCGGTGCTCGAAAAACTTCTTGGCCTCACACAGTCCTAGGCGAAATGAAGAATGCTTTTACAATATCTACGTGTGAAGAAGACTCAATTTATGGGATGTAATAGAGAAAAAACGATATGACAGAGCCAACGAAGCAACTCCTTTAGCTTTCAACAGACTAACTTACTTATAGGAGGTCCTGAAATGTCAGAGTAAGATTGGCCGATTCTACCTCTGAGATACACCTATGGTAAGGGTTCGACCCAGAGCTCTGATTTAGAAACCCTTCGCAATTTCCACAGGTACCGCTTCTATTTCAACTATCGGCGGAGACTCGATAATCGACCGCTGAAACGCCCCCTTTTCACCGGCTGAACAGCCTGACTGTAATATTTGTGGGCTGTAATGGACACCTTTTGTCCATCCAAAAGCTTGGAGGCCAGCTTTAAAAGGAAAGGCTCCGGAATGGGGCTGGGATCAGGCCAGGAAGATAGCCACGTGCTGGTCCCATGGCATATATACACATCCACCAATAAGTCTCGAATCGTTGCCGATTCCGCTGTACTTTGATAGGTATATCTGATGACATCCAAACAAGGGCGATCAGTTCCGCCCCGGGCAGCGGTTTGACTTTTCTCGACAATAGCGTCGATAGCGGCGTTCTGAAATTTGAAGTCCAATAGTCTGTCACCTAGGATATAAGCCTTGACTAGGTTCGTTTACTCCGTATCCATGTCTGAATCATCACAAGACACAGGGAGTGTGCCACAGTAAAGCCAGTGAACGTAGATTGCAATCATCTCCGGCTCGTCGTTAGGTAGGTGGACAGTCCGCAGCGCAGATTCCTTCCTTTTCCCTGACAAGGCTTTGTCCAAGAAAGGAGAAGAGGCAGGAACCAGCGACTCGTGAACACTGTAAGCCTTTTTTTCGTTCCCCACCAGAATGTCAATGGTTCTTCCCTGGAATCTTGCGCTGGGTTAGTACGATCTAATGAGATATAACTGACTGGGCGCCCAATTACTTAGCGGCATTTTCTTTGCCGACCCGGACTAGTTTCGAAGCCATAACTTTTGCGTTGTTGAAATGGCTGCGTGGAAGATTGTCTGGATGGTTGTGAGGGTAAACAACCACCTACCTCTAGTACCTACTTTTGATTGTTGACATTCGACTAGGCCAAATGCAGCAAGCTAGCCCACAGCAGGAAAGGCATTCGTAGTCACCTGTTTCCGCATGGAATGATCATATATTCACTCCAAGGCGTTCTTTTTGGCTGATCATCTTAGACATACTTCACTATATGACATTTCCAATTTAATCTCAAATAATATACCTGGACAAGAAACACACAATCAAAAGAAAGAGAATTTCTCTGCATACCAAACATCCACTTCACCACACCATACCTGAACCCAACCTAACCCAACCCCAGATCGGTGGTATCCTGCTTGTTCGGCTGTTGGGGTAGACTTTTATTGAATTCTCAATCCTGCGCTCCACCGCTGCTGAGCCTCTGAGGTTAGCATTTAGGGCTAACTGACGTAGACTCCATACTCCGCAAGGTCTCCACGATTAAGGCTCTGTTAATGGAGTCACTTTTATTCCATCTGCATGATAGTTGGCTTGGGGGAAATGGAATGATATAAAACCGTCACTGGTTGAAGATCGGAGTTACTCACCGGAGTTACTCACCGGAGTATGGCCATCGGTGATGTTTGCGAAGTTAGTCTCGATCAATATCATCTATTATCTGTTAAGACACATTTATGATAAAGATGACTAATCGCGAAACGGGGTCATCATACGATGTCTCTTTTTTCTCTTTTTACTCTCTCCTTCCCCTCCCTTCATCTTTTTTCCTTTCTTTCTCACATTCCCTTCCTCCCTTTGTTAGCCTTCCATCTCACATGCATCAAGATACCCCGTCAGACACGGCATGTGCACAGCACGAGCAAATGTTCTCGTCTCCCGAACCACTCGGAGTCGGAACTTCAGCGATCCGCGACATTCCGCAGTGGAACTCAAACTAAACAATTAGACTCGACCAGGCGCAAATGGCTGAACCGTTGAGGCAAGTCGGCGATAAAAGAAAACCATAACAACGGAATTATGTGGATCGGTTCGGAAATCTACGATTCTGCGCCGGCGCGTGATTGTCGAATTTCTTTCAAACTCTTCAGGCTTACAATTCCCGATCCTTTTTCGCCCGTCTGACCCTGACGGACCCGGGACGTTGCTCCCCGTGAACCTGGACCTGGAACCGCAGTCTAGCTGTTTGAAGTCGCCGGCTGCTTTCAGTGGAGCAGGGGATGACTCGGTGAGATGGAAACAGCATGGAAACTTCGTGGACCGAACTTCTTTGTCCCTGGACGGACCGGGTTCTTCCACCCTCAATGTTCCGAGACCACAGGTGAAGGTGTATGAGGTCATCATGTGTTCAGGACCGATTTTCCCGACGGAAACAATTTTGTTTCTACCTTGCAATGTCTACAATGCTCTACAAGATTTCAATCGGCTTTTCATCGATTAATTTCACGGCGCAATGAAGGCCATCATCGCAGTGCCTCGCAGTGCACTATTACTACGGTCGACTCGTTCCCGCCCTGTTTGTCTGCAGAAAGCCCGCGCCGCCAGGTCCTTTGCAACTGAGGTCAAGCATTCCACCGCCATCCCCGAAACTGATGCGAAGAAGGAACGAGTCGTGATCCTCGGGTCCGGCTGGGGCGGCTACTCGCTCTCGCGAAAGCTCGCTGCACGATCGTTCGCGCCCGTCGTCATCTCCCCTCGCTCGTACTTCGTCTTCACGCCGCTGCTGACGGACGCCGCAGGCGGGTCGCTGGATTTCTCGAACATTGTGGAGCCCGTGCGCGATCCGCATGCCAAAGTCGATTTCATCCAGGCGGCCGCGCGCAGCGTCGACTTCCAGAAGAAGACCGTGCTCTGCGAAGCGACGGTCGTGAAGAGCGGCGTGACGGAGTCGCCGCGCACGCACGAGAATGAGCGCGAGGTCGAGGAGGGACCCGAGACAACTAAGTACCAGCCCATGCAAGGTGCACGGGACTGGGAAAAGGGCGAGATGTTCGAGGTGCCGTACGATAAACTGGTGGTTGCTGTCGGCGCCGTTAGCAAGACGTTCGATACGCCCGGCGTGCGGCACAACGCCATGTTTTTCAAGGATATCGGCGATGCGCGGCGCGTCAAGCGTCGCGTGCGAGAGTGCTTCGAGCTGGCAGTCTTGCCCACCACAAGCACCGAGATGAGGCAGTGGTTGTTGCATTTCGCCATCGTGGGAGCGGGTCCCACTGGCACCGAGCTGGCGGCGTCCCTACGCGACTTCATCTATAAGGATTTGGTTCGGCTGTATCCGGGACTCCAGGGCATTCCGCGCATAACGCTGTATGACGTGGCACCAAAGGTGCTGTCGATGTTCGACGAATCACTGTCGCGATATGCCATGGAGACGATGAAAAAGGAGGGTATTGATATCAAGACGTCGCATCATGTACAGGGCCTGCGATGGGGTGTTCCCGGCGCTGAGCCACCGTACCCGATGGATCCGAAGCGGTGTCTAACGCTGACTACAGAAGAGGAGGGTCAAGTGGGCGTGGGTATGTGCGTCTGGGTGACGGGCAACGCGATGAACAAGTTCGTGCGCAAGTCGCTACAGGACCTTGAGACATTCCCCCATGGGTCTGCTGTCATCCAGGATGGATCATCGTCATCCGATACCCAAACGTGGCACGTCAAGAAAGCTCCCAAAGTCGGCGCTCTGCTGGTAGACGGGCACCTACGCGTGCAGCTCGAGAGTGAGGACGGCACGACGGCTGTCCTGCAAGACGTGTTCGCGCTCGGGGACAACGCAATGCCTGAGACGGGCGCGCCGCCGGCTACAGCGCAGACGACGTTTCAGGAGGCCAAGTGGCTGGCAGCGCGGCTTAACAAGGGTGATCTTCAGCAGAGCGCGCCGTTCTCATTCCAAAACATGGGTACCTTAGCGTATATCGGCGATGCCAAGGCGTTGATGCAGCTACCGCAGGATAACAATAGCAAGTATCTGCCAGGCCATTTGACGGGGCGTATGGCGTGGATGGTGTGGAACTCAGCATACTTGACGATGAGCATCAGCTGGCGGAATAAACTGCGGGTGGCATTCCGGTGGATGTTGAATAACATATTTGGCCGAGATGTGTCGAGATATTAGACGGATAGATGTAGAATCTCTCAAACAATTGTTTTAAATATGATATATTGACTATAATTGTTTTAGGCTTATGTGTCCTTCGGAGGATGATAATCCCGGCGCCAACCGTAAACATACCAACCCTTTGTCTTTGGGCCTCCCACCTTCTTTCGTTTCCATCCAACATCCCAGCCAAGCCACCATGGCTTCTCACCCTAGTAAGCCCCCCATTCTATTTTCGAGCTCCTACTAACATCGCTAGCCCCCATTCTCCGTCGCAGTTGCATTTTCTGTCGCACGCGTAAGATTCGCTGCTCAGGGGGCCATATCTGCGCCGCCTGTCGCGAGCGTAACATCGACTGCGTCTACAGCCCCGAGGCTCGCAAGGGCCGCCCTCGCCGTAAGATCCGACACGACTCGTCAGCCAGCCCTGCGGCCGATCAGACGCCATCTCCAGGAATCACGACAGGGGCTGCTTCGTCTCAGACCACGCTGGGCGAGGTCCTCGAGCAGCGGTTCAATGCCTACTTCATCAGTAATCCGGGGTCGCGATCCAATTTGTTCCAGAACTCCATCGCCTCGTTCTATCGGCGATCTGGGCCCGCTCCGGCCGGCCCACCACGACGTCTCAGCTATGACGGGCTCCTGTCCTTGATGAGCCATGAGATGGTGGAGATGTTGCTGCTGCGTCTTGGGCATTTGGGATGCGAGAGACCGGAGTCGGTGACGAACCGCAATGTCTTTATTACGGGGCTGGCGGCCGACACGAGCGCGTCGATGTTCGAGCCGTCGCAGCATGAGAATCCGTTACCGGCGCTGGGATCGCAACGCATTCTTCAGCTTGTGGATCTGTGGTATTCTATGCATCCGCTGTCGGCGCTAGTGTCTAAGACGCTTCTTATCAATCGCATTAAAGATGACACGGTCGATGAGGCCCTTCTTGGGTTTATCCTCGCGGATGCGAGCGACTTTTACCGCTCCCGAGTGCCCAGCCACGATGCCATTGACCCGGAGATCCTCTTCCAATGGGCCGCCACACAGCTCCAATGCCGTCCTGCTCTACCCTCGCTCTCCACCTCACAGTCTCTTATTCTGATGGCCTGGCGCGATCTCTGCTTCGGCCGTGCCCGCCGCACCACCTGTCTTGTCGGATACGCCTGTCGCAACCTCTCGCGACTATACGAGCAATGGCAACGTCACGAGCGCAAAGACAGTCGCAAACTGAACGGCGTCGCCATCAGCGACGTCGAGCTTGAGATTCTGCAGAACATCTACTGGTTCTGTCTCTCCACCACCACCTGGGCGTTTATGCAAATAGACCAGCCCTTTTCGCTGTTCGTTCCGGATGAAACTCCCGCCTTCCCTTGCGTCCACGAGACCTCGTCGGCTTTACTTCACCTCGACCGAGCGTCGGATCACATCTCCACGTTGCCTGCGCAGACGGCCGCCCTGCGCGCCCTCTGGCCTCTCAGCCAGATAAGCAGCACGGTCGGACACATCTACACGCTGTATCTGAACGCACCTAAGGATGCAGCCGAGTCAACCGCCACGCCGTGGCAAACGAGACATATTCATCAGCTGCACCGACTGCTTCAGTCGCGGGTGGACTTTTCGGGCCTGGCGCGTGAAATCCGCGGAATTCTTGTACAGGCGATCCGGGCTGTTGAGACGGAGGTTCACACTGGCACGTCGCGGTCTCAGCTGTTGGTCGCTTATCACACTATTGTCATTCATATGTTGTTTCCTCCGGGAGTAGCTCCGTCTGATGGGTACGCGGATGAGAATGAGAATGATAGTGGGAACGCGACAGATGTGTTCTGGCATTCCGTGCAGGCCATCCTGGGCGTTCAAGGTATCGAGAGAGAAAACGACTCTTCAATCTTCGCGTCCACTACAGACTCGGTGTCTATAGCGCCGTTCCTATCCCTCGCGTTGGATACATGTACTCGCGCCTTGACGCATCTGTATCATCACCACCGCGCACCCGCCAACGCTGCCAATCAACCCTCAAACCAGACCCAACTCCTCCTCAACTACATAACCAACCTACACTCCGCCTGCCTGCGCGAACTTGCCTCGTCCGCGTCCGCCTCATCCTATCCCATCCTCCGGGCCGCCAAGAAACGTCTCAAAGGCATATCTCTGGCGCTTCAGAGTCTCGGATCGCCACCGTCGCTACCAGAGCTAGATCTGGAATTTCCTGGTGTGGGCTGGACGCCCGAGGGCTTCAAGGGAGGAGGATTAGGAGTAGACAAAGGTATATCGGGAGATGCTAGTCTCGATGTAACTGGGCTTGGGGATGTAGATGTAGGGACAGACACCGCTGGGTTCTGGCAGGGACTGGAGATCATGGATCCGTGTTTCTTTGCGGATGTGCCGGTCGATGCGACGGGGTTGTTGGGATTCCCGGGGTTGATGACAGGAGGGAAGGGGGTGAATTTCGATCTAGATTTTGATTTGGTGGGTTTATAATCTGGGTTGGGTTATATGAAATTATGTAGTAGAATTAATTGTTTGGTTTGGTTCATGTTATCGTGAACTGTCCTATCCTACATTAGAACCACGACCGAAATAATTATATAAATGCCTGACATGAAAAACAGATAGCTGAACCGAAGCATCGTATCGCAGTACCCAAAAAAGAAGACGACGACGTATAAATAGTAAAAGAAAGAAACCAAACCCAAAATCAAGCCGTCAAACTAACCACCCTCCCCACAAACTCCCCCCCATCAGCCTCCACGACCCTCTCAAACATCCACCCCCCAACATCCCTCCTCGAGATGGTATACCCAACCGCCGCATCATCATCAACCCCAAACCGAATCTTCCCCGTCCCGACGCCCTCCCCGGACGTCAACAAACTCGGCCGTACGATCGTATACCCGCGCAGCACACAATCACCCCGCCCCATCTCCTTCCGAATCGTCTCCTCCATCACGCGCTTATCGTCGTGCGGCACCTTCAGCAGCCAGTGATACAATGGGATCATGGCGATCGGGATGTCCCGTTTCGTCGCGATGCCGGTGGTGCTGACGACGGTGAGATAGGGTTTTGTAACCTTCGTGGTGGCGGTGGTGGACCCGGACCCGGACCCTGAACTCTGGAGGGTCCGACACGCGTCTAACACACCGCGCACCGCATCCTGACAGATAGTCGGATTGTCGAGGGTCGGACGGAGCGGGTTGTCGAAGCGCGGGGTGCCGCCGACGCCGGAGACGATGAAGTCGACTAGGTCGTAGCCATCTGGCAGACCATTCCCGTTTTTAGCCCCATTCGCACTTCCGTCCAGGTTCAGGTGTTCATCACCATCATCGTCTGGGTGGCTGGCAGGATCCTCTGGCGATGATGACGAAGACTTGACGATCAGCGTCCGTCGCACGGCATCGGCGTCGTCGATCGAACCCTGGATGACGGCGAGATTGGCGGTGGGGACGGTGACGTTGTTTTGGTGGAGGAGGTCGTGGAGTTTGGAGGGAGATCGGACCACTTTTTGTGTTAGTTGTTCTTCCCTGAATTTGCTTATTTTCTCTTTCTTGACTATTTCTTGTCTTTCGTAGTTATTTGATGTGATATGACATAAGAAAGAAATAGAAATAGAGGGGCTGGGACGTACGGGCAGAACAACGGTAACCGGCCTGCAGGGCGGGAATGAGACAATTCAGCGTGGAGCCGCCGGTGGCTCCGAAGAAGGCGATGGACTTGGTCATCTTGTAACTCTGGATGGATACTTGATCTGATAGATAAATGAACCCGATAGAAGTAGTTCTGATGATGACTATTCTGAGTGACTTGAATACATTCAACTGAAATCTGAATTGCTTATATACTCCCGTCGACGAGGCTACAGGCAGGAAGTCTCCGTGGACCGGCGGAGACTTTCTTGGCAAGGCTCCGTGCTTTGGATATTCGATATACATACAGTACACCGTAATTATGTTAGACGATAGTGTTGGTAGTTGGCAATCCGTTCACTACGTGTACTAGAGTCTACCTAGAATCCTCCGGGATACGTTAGATTGTGATTATTGTCTGTCCGGCCATTGCTTGTTCAGTGGAGCGTGCATAACTAGATCGGGCAAATACTCGGTGACATTACGGAGGAATTAGAATTAATGTCCACGTTTAGGCACCAGGTTAATGTTAACGTTATGGCCAAATGGGAAGAATGTTTCTGACGGATTTCACTTAGATTAATTATTATGGAATTAAATAATTATGAAAAACGCTCGGATGCGCGGCGGCCGCACGTGCCCTGCAATCTGTCCGGTGGATCAAGTCATACGAGTCAATTGATTTCAACCGAACTGAATTGAACAGAAGCGAGTTCACTGTCTACACTGTATATACTGAGTAGAGAGTAATCTGCATGGTTGCAATTATTTCATTTTTAGTTCTAATGGTTTTTTTAAAATCTCTAGCTGTACTCAGGAATGAAGGATCGATTATGTCAGATCCATGGACTCCCGGCCGGTCCGCAAAAACTTCATCTCAGCATCCTCCATACACCTACTCCTTACTGAGTACACCACACTGAGTACACCGCAGGACGGGCAGCTACGCTGTTTAAGGGAAATCGTCAAGAACGAATTATCTCTCGTACTCGTAGCCGCCCGTCCTGCGCGTCCCCTTCAAATCAGCACTCTTCGCCCCTGCGGTGGACCCTTCTCAGCACTAACCATGGCTCAGCCCCAGGGGTTTCATGATGATCTTTTCTTAGTCGACCCTGACCCTAATTCCCTAGTCCGACAAGTAAGATGCTGCCTGCCCCCCCTGACGTCCAGTCTGGACTGTTGGACTCCCACTAATTGACACCTTCCCCCAGATCCGTGTCCTGTCGACTCTCGTTTCATCCTCTCTCTTTCCTCTCTCCCTCCCTCTTTCTTTCGTTCTCTCCTCTTCGACCCTCCGACCTTCCGACCTCTTGTCCCTCCTTCCGTCCCTCCCGGTCATGGACGCTGGCTTCCGTCCGTCATGAAATTCTTCAACCTCGTCGCGGGCGCGCTCGCCGCCCTCGTCCCCGTCGCCCAGGCCGTCAACTTCATCGCCGCCGACTCGCTCATTCAATGCGGCGACAACACCAAACTCTCCGTCACCAAATTCTCCGTCCTCTTCACCCCTAATAATAAAACCCTCGAGGTCGGTTTTGAAGGTTCCACCGCCATCTCCGGAAAGGTGGACATGCAGGTCGACCTGATTGTCTACGGCTACAAGGCCCTGACCGAACATCTCGATCCGTGCAGCAGTAAAGATCTCGCCGGTCTCTGTCCCATGAGTCCTGGTGACTTGGACCTGAAATCCGCCAAAATCCCCGTCGGCAAGGATGTCCTGGGCAAGATCCCCTCCATCGCGTTCAACGTGCCCGACCTGGATGCTCGCGTGCGCATCACCGTGAACGATAAGAAGTCCGGGGATAGCATCGCCTGCGTCGAGACACAATTATCCAACAGCAAGTCTGTCTACCAGGTTGGCGTCTCCTGGACCGTCGCTGTCATCACCGGATTGGGTATCATCATGTCCGCCGTCTACTCCGTGCTGGGTCACTCGCAGACCGCCACCCATGTCGCCTTCAGTTCGATCTCCTTCTTGACCTTCATGCAGGCCCAGGCCATGGTTGGCATGATGTCCGTTCACATGCCGCCCATCGTGCAAGCCTGGACCCAGAATTTCCAGTGGAGTATGGGCATTATTCATCTGGAGGATTTGCAGACTCTCTGCACCTGGTTCCAGCGCGCCACCGGAGGCACGCCCTCAACGCTGCTCTCCGATCTCTCCCACACCTCGGTCATCGTGCAGAAGCGCTCGACCATCCTATCCCGCGCTCTCGGCGGCCTGATGCGCCGTGCCGACGAAGGCACCGGGCAGGTCACTGTGCGCGGCATCGAGCGCGTGGGATTCCGCGCCTCCATCGAGCCCAGCAACGTCTTCATGACCGGTTATTTCTTCTACTACTTCATCGTCGTCGTCATCCTCATCTGCGCCCTGCTGACCAAACTCGTATGGAAGCTCCTCAGTAAGAAACGGCACCTGCCTGTGCAGCTGACCGCCGGCTGGACGACGCTGACCCGCGGCACGCTCTTCCGCCTGATGTTCGTCGGCTACACGCAGATGTGCGTGCTGTGCCTGTGGGAGCTGACGCACCAAGACTCCGGCGCCGAGATGGCCCTCGCCATCTCCATGTGGCTTCTGACCTCGCTAGCCCTAGGCTGGGCCACGTTCAAGATCTTCCAGCGCGCCAAGCGGTCAATCAGCATGCACAACAGCCCTGCCTACACGCTCTACTCGGACCCGACCTGCTTCAACAACTGGGGTTTCCTGTACATCAACTACCGCGCCACGGCCTACTACTTCATCGTGCCCATGCTCATCTACACGATCATCAAGGGCATGGTGATCGCCTTCGGACAATCCGCGCCCGTCGCACAGGTGGCACTGATCCTCGTGCTGGAAGCCATCATGCTCATCGGAATCAGCGTGATCCGGCCGTTCATGGACAAGGGAACAAACATCTACGGCATCGCCTCGGCGGCCATCAATTTCCTCAACTCGGTCTTCCTGCTCATCTTCTCGAACGTGTTCAAGCAACCGGCCCTAATGACCGGCATCATGGGCGTCATCTTCTTCGTCTACAATGCCGTCTTCGCCATCGTCATCCTGATCTGGATCCTACTGGGCGTGTATCACGCCATCCGCCTGAAGGAGCCCGACTCGCGATACCAGCCCATTAACGACGACCGGAACTCCTTCATGCGCTCCGGCGACCAGATGACTACGGAACTCGATGCCCTGGGCAAGAGCGCCCGCGGCGACCTGCGCTTCCAGTCCCTAGGTGACGGCGACGACTGGAGTCCTGCGCGCGAGAAGACCGGGTGGAGCAACAACAGTGATCCCTACAACCACAGCAACCACAGCAACTATAGCAGCAGTAACAGCCCGCACGCGATGGCGGGTGCGCGATCACAGACCGATATCGTGGATCTCTCGGTGCCGTTGGTCCCGAGTGGTCATAATCAATATGACGCGCGGTATCAGCAGCAGTCGCCATATCAAGCACAACAACCGCAACGGATGTTTTAATTGATTTATTTATTGGATTGCATTGTACATATTAAAGTGGGTTGCGTTTTATTGGTGTCATTCCTTACTTATTTTTTCTTTTTCTTCCCTTTCTTGTTGATATTATCTTGTACCATAGATTTGGACCTTTATCTTCGGAGTATATATTATGGATTTAATGTTCTTGATGATTATTGATCCTGACTATGCCTACTAGCACGATTTCAGAGGTGTGGTTGTAGCTATTTATCTATTTATTTATTCCAGCCCAGCAGGATCACATTCTATAAGCTTGTTTGTTTGTTTGTTTGTTTGTATCCTTTTTTTCTCTCTTTTTCTCTCTTTTTCTCTCTTTTTCTCTCTTTTTCTCTCTTTTTCTCTCTTTTTCTCTCTTTTTCTCTCATCTCTTCAACCCTGGCCTGCCACCAATGATTCCCAATAACAATCTAAAACCATACGGCCTGGACTGGGGCAATTCTATCGTGCTGAGAGCCCAACCCAGAAACAAGCCACAGATGTACACCATTGTTCTAATCAAACAAAAGTCCGGCTCTCAGCAGTGCGCCGATGCGGAATGAAGTGGTTCGATATACCGCGGAAGAAGCACTCGTAAGAGGATAGGCAACTAAAAGGGGATGCGTACGAAGTGAAGATTAATTCCAGCCTGAAACTGAACCCAAATGAGGCACTAAGGAAGGATAATTTATTCCCGGGGAATGTCGCAGCCATCCCCGAACCATGAACTGGCTCGGTGATATGATTCTGTGTGAGAGACAACCTACTGGGAGATCCCTGGAAAACATGCACACTATCCGAGTATTTTTGACCACCAGATCAAGATGCTCTGAATAGTACACGAGTAGAAATGTGCTGCAAACTGGTTTGTTTCCCTTGCAGGGCGTGGATTTTCCAAACCACATTGCCCATTCATATATCGAACATGGAAAGACAAGGACGGGGGACGGGAGTCTACCCTAGAAGCAAAGGCGAGCAGAGAGGACCGCACTTGACACTTGTTTGTTGGTGCGCACTATAGCCTTCTTGTGACGTGGCTATCGGTCGACTCGTTCAAATCCTCGCTCGAAGCGTTTCCATCGCCAAAGAGGCGCTGACCTACCTACGGGGCCTCGAAATGACCATAACGGAAGAGTCAAAACACCCGAGTCTTCAATGGACACTCGAATTGGACTAGATCTTTATGCTTGCGCGCCTGGGCGTTTCTTTGTTTCCCCAAGTACCGATGGATCCCGCGAAGTACTCTTTTGTAGATATGATTTCTCTGTGTTGCCGCCAGAACAAAGGAACACCCAAGTATAAATTGATAGAGACTCGCATGTCCGTCATGAGTAGCGTATCCTTCCTCGCACGCAACAAAAACAAACTCTTTTAAATTCAGAGAAATCAAACACACGATGGAGCTTAGAACTCACACCCGCGACAGCTATCTCGACGCCGATCAGGTATCGCGCATGTCGCAGGACCTCACGGAATACTCTGAGAATTTTTTGCACACCAGCCATCCAGGCTCTTCGCAAACCAAGCAAGCCCGCCATGTTGGCATCGTCGGTGCCGGGTTCGCGGGCCTACGGTGCGCAGATGTCTTACTCGCGCATGGAATCGAGGTGACGATCCTTGAAGCGCGCGATCGGATTGGAGGAAGAGTATGTATACCTAATGAAACAGTCGCATCTGAGTAAATGAACATGCTAACTGGTCTCTCCTAACAGGTCCACCAAACCGACATACTGGGCCATTCAGTAGATATGTAAGTAATCGCCCCGGGGGAAGTAAGGTCGTGATCTATCCCGGGGACATAGAGGCTGATTGTGTTTGAAAACAGGGGTCCCAACTGGGTTCACGGAACGTCCACCAACCCGATCATGGCTCTAGCCAAAGAAACCGGAACAGCGCTCTGCGGAATCGAAGATACTCCGTTCATCTTTGGAAGAAATGACGTGGAAGTCGACCCCGACAAGGTTTCCTGGGCCCTAGACACGGTCTGGAGCCTTGTCGACAAAGCATTCAAGTACAGCAATGATAAATATCCCCACATCCCATCAGACTACAACCTCAAGGACTTCTTTGCTGATCAGGTTCAGAAGCTGGGTTTGTGCGATACAGACTCGACGCTCGTCATGGACATGGCTGCGATGTGGGGGGGGATTCATTGGTGATTCCTGGGAGCGACAAAGTATGAAGTATATGTGGTTGGAGGAATGTTTGGACGGCGGTAAGTTGTGATCGATCCTAGACCTGACTGACCGTCAATGATATGGATCCATGCTAATCGGACTCTCAGACAATCTGTTCGTGGCCAATACCCACGGAAGAATCCTGGACCGTATCTCGAACTCGGTTCTCCAACGGGCAACAATCCACTTCAACACAGCTGTCACGACGGTTACCAATTCTCCCGCCAAAGACCACCGAGTCGTCGTGCAAACTAAAGACGCTCGTACCTTCGAGTTCGACGACATCGTGGTGACAGTGCCCCTAGGGACACTCAAAAACCACACTATCGATTTCAACCCACCCCTGGCGCCTCAAATCAGCCGAGCCATCTCAGAAGCCACCTACAGCAGCTTGGAGAAAGTGTACATCCGCTTCCCCTCTGCATTCTGGGACGCATCCTCCTCCTCGCCAGGACAACCCAGTCTGGAATCCTTCGCGCACTTCCTCACGCCCGAGTACACCGCGCAATCAAACCCCGACGCTTGGGACATTGAAACCCTCTCCCTCGCCTCGAGCGAGGTCTTCGGCGCAGACAACGCCCAACCGACCCTTCTTTTCCAGCTGTACGGGTCCTGCGCAGCGAAGTTGACATCGCTCATCGCACCGCACGAGCCCACTTCTGCGGAATACTTCCAAATCATCAATGAATTTTTCCAACCGTATTACAGCCGCCTTCCGAACTACCAGGCCACGGAGCCGGAGTGTCGTCCGGAAGCCGTCCTCGCGACGAATTGGCAGAACGACGAGCTCGCCGGACATGGCTCGTACATGAACTTTACAATTGACGCGGAGAAGAAACAGTCGGGGTATAAGCTGGAAGAGGGGATTCGAGCTCTGCGACAAGGACAGCCCGAGCGTCATCTCTGGTTGGCCGGGGAGCACACGGCGCCTTTTGTGGCTCTGGGCACTCTGACCGGTGCGTATTGGAGTGGTGAGTCGGTTGCGGTGAGGCTCCTGCGGACTTGTATGAGTGAGAGTGGTGATTCTTGACCTGTTCAAGGTAGCTGGGGTGCTACTTGTATTTCAATTTTTGATTCGGTGTTATCGATGTTAGATATAAATGGGGCAATTGCTTCGGGTTATTTTTCTTCTGCTAGCTAACTCCAATTATTTGTATTATAATGTATCCAATTATGCCCTGTACACACAGTATGTCTCTAATGTACGGTGGACTGCGGCAGGCGTGTGGCAGCCGGTTTAGTTGTGTTGCTTTTTGATCTGTCTACTGCGTTTGTGGGATTTTATATGGCGTATGGGCTCAAAGTTCTGCTTCATTCGGCGAAGCGCCTGCATAGCCTGTCGTTTCAATAGATAGACCTCATCAGGCTAATATAATTTTGATTGATTGATTGATTGGCATAGCTGGGAAGGTGCGCATTGTGCATAGGGCGAGCATTGCCAAACGCAGTCGGATTTCCAGACAGAAAAAGAAATCAAGAAGAGATATAAAACAATGCATGGCCTAGAAAAAAAGCACATGCTGAGGAACAGAGAACCAGGTAAAAAGCGCAGAAAGCCGGGCGCTCTTTGTCTCCGCAAATCGTAAACAATTTTCTTTCTCCCACGAGCCTCACCCACGTTTTTAAAGACCCCGAGACCCATTCTTGCTTGAGTGCATACAGTACAATAGAGTATGCATAGATTGGTGCTCGCGTCTGTGAAGCTTCTGTCTTGTCTGAATCTCCTTCCACAGGCTTTCCCTTCTCGCCCGGTTGCCTTCCTCCATCTTTACGTCCTCGAACCCCAGTTTCAACCCATTTCCTTTGAAGATCTGGGTGTTGTACTTCTCTGCAAACTCGAGGGCCTTTCTTTCCGATTCGAACATGAAGAATCGAACTTTCATACTAACAAGAATATAGACAGCTGTAATGTCGAACCTGCGCATCGTAATTTTCGGCAAATTTGAGGGCCTTTCTTTACGATTCGAAGATGAAGAATCGATCTTGAGGTCAAATACGTCCAGCCCTTCCAGACGATTTAAACCCTTTTATGTAAGAATATCATCGGTTAGCCGGCTAATCGTGCCCAAGGAGGCATTCTGGGGTACACGGATATCGGTTAAGCTAATTTATGCATGTCGGGAGAATCCTGTGGACATACGGGCACTCCTCCCCGGGGCAAACGTAGCCACGAAAGTACTGGATAGCCTATCGTATACAGCATACTCCTAACCCAAATATAAATAGCTGTCAAATCGAACCTGAGCATCATATCTCTCTGCGAACTCGAGGGCCTTGCCTGGCCATTCGAAGAAGTAGAATCTTTTCTTCATACTCTCCCAAGTATAGGCAGAGGGGGTTATCACCTTCCGCTTTTGGCTGGGAATATGCTGACGGGCCGGAATTCATAGGGGAAGTGTTGACGCAGCTATGGGCCACTGAGCTCGTTCGGAAGTTTTTCGATATAGAGCGGTTTGCCTCGGGGAAGCCGGCCGCATAGTATGCCACTATTTGTGTTAAAAGCCAGCTTTCCACAGCTCTCCTCGCTTTTGGACTGCAACTCTACTGCATGCGGTCTGTTGTGACTTGTAGATCGGCGAGTAAGGTGTAGGGTGAATGTCTGGAGTGAATATTAGGATCTGTTGCATCTCCATCAATCGGCCAGGTGTCCGTTGTCTTGATGCCATAGGCCAGATCTGGTCTCCAAATTGTCTTCGGCCTGGGACCGAGTTTCATCCTACTTGCTCGGGGTTTATCACAGGTGTTGACGAGGACTGGCATGAGGTCGGCTCAATCTTGGGTACCAAACTCAGCATACTGTTTGTTACCTATTTCCGATCGCGTCCAGAGCTTGGCTCCTTTCGGTTGGGTCAAGCCTGGTTTGGATGTTGACTTCATTCTTTTCGGATGTAGTGAGAAAGTCCGTGTATTCTGTGGTATGTACAGCTATTGGCTCAACCTGCTAAGACACAGAGCCTTCTATCCTGACCGGAACCAATTCCGAGTACAATCGTCCCGAACATCCCCTTCTCCCGAGCAGCACAAGTCTATCCAAATGCTGGCTATAGTACGAAGTATACTTCCCCCTCCCACCGCCATCATCTTCCGGCAAGACAATTGCGTGGATATCGTTCCCAGCCGCTTTCTCCTCGTTGATGAGCCGAGTGAGTTCCCAGACCTGAGCGATAGGAAAGCTCCCCTCCTCCAAGGCCGAATTGTTGCTTCTCCAATCACTCAGCCAGGTCTCAATCCACGTCCCGATGGTGGAGTCGTGACATCGAAGAAGACAGGCGGCAAGAAGGCTGGAGATGCCGATGGAGTAGACGTTTTCGCGGAAGCACGTTTGCTTGTCCAGGCCGGCGACGATGCGAAGGATGATGCGGATCCAGTGATTGGTTTCTGTTTCTGTCTCGGCGGCGGTGGCTGATGGGTTTTGAGGTTGCCGTAAATCGTGAAATAGTGTTGTGCATTGCAGAAGCCGAGAACAGGCATAATACGCGTAATTCATTGCTAGGGTATGCGAGGTGAAGAGCAGTGGATGAAAATTACCGGATTCACGGTCGCGGGCATCGAAGCTGGGGAACGATTCAATGGGGAGCTCGCATTGCGGAAGCGCAGAATGCCATTCATCGAGCTTCTTGGATTCAATCTCCAGCGACGCAATACACTGGTCGACTTTTAGGTCTGGATGCCGGTGACCGCATGGCCAGAGCTGTAGAAGAGCGACGTTGTTGAGACGGTATGATTCGCACAGAATGGATGTAACCACCGCTCGTCGTGCGTTGATGGCGAGAAGAATGTGGGAAATTTCCGGAGGTAGGGCAAGTGATGGTTGGCGGAGCTGTAATGAAACGGAACTGAAGTGCATCCTGAGCCACCAGTTGTGGTTTTTCGCCAGAATCCATGCTGCGGTCAGTTCGCGGCCGAGTTGATCAGATGCGATAGCGGCGAAATGCGTCTGAATGAAGGTGTCGACGCCTTGCGCATGGCAGCCAAAGCCGGCGAAGTTTCCCATGGCGGATTCGAAATAACAGAAAAGAACCAGGACGGCCAAGGTGTGCGATAGGGAGCTAAGACTGTTCCTGTTGATTGATCTAGCGATTTGCTGCACTGCGGAGCCGTAGTAGCGCTGGCTCGACAAGAGATGTTCGCGTCTTGGTCTGTATGTTAATGTGACTTGTGAAGAAGATGTCTCGCTTTCGCTTTCCGGCAACGCGCGACTCATGTTGCAAGCAGAAAGGGCCAAGAGAGCTTGCATTAAAGGTGCATTATCGTAAGCTATATCGACGATGTGCCCCAGAAATCTGGGAAGAGATTGTGCACAAGATGTTTCCCAATATGTGAGATAGAAAAGCTCATTCTCAGACCGGCCGAGGGACCTCCTCTGACTTGGGCTCGGCACTGGCAGCAGAGCGGGCGATTCTGGGGATTGATATTGATATGACGATGGGTCATCTACAGACCACTCCTCGCTGATCAAACGAGGTGCCAGCGCGAAAGCGTCATTTGTATGATTGGCTTCGTCCGAGACAGTATCCAACGCGGAATTACTCACGTCATCACATCCTACCGTTGTATCAATGGTCGTCTCTTTCCTGTACACGACTCTGGACCGTTTGGGATAGCGAACCCCGTGGGAAGTATTCGCCAGCACGACGCTCGTACGAAAGTCGTAGGTTGAAGAGACCGCTTCGCATTTCTTCCCGTGGCGCACACACGCGCTACATGACGGCTTCTTTTCATCACACTGGAAACGTTAGTCTCAAACTCTTGCATACAGTAGACATTACATACCTTCACCCGGCGTTGTCGGCAGGCCTGGCAACCGGACCGGGACCGAACGATGCTCGTCTTCTTTGGACGTTGTGGGGCGGGTTTGTACATTGTGCATACTCTCGCTGATAAAGGATGGGGTATCTCGTATGTTTGAGTAGTGGAGGTTCCGAGGATGGAAAGGATTATGTTTCTTAATTCTTCGAGGTGGCTTCAGTGGGGGTTGCCACATGGAGCTCGACCCACCGGGAGTTCATCCCTACTCCAATTTTAGCCCTCTACATACAACTTACTCTACTCGGGACTCCTTCACAGCCCTCGAACTATGACGAGTATTCGCACTAGCTCTGGACGAGTTCTAATCATGAGAAACAGAAAATACTATGATCACCTGCCTACTACCATTCGGTTCGAACAAGCTGCCCGATATCCGGATACACATCATGCCGCCTCTGAACGGTAATAGGAATCGCCAGACGAGCCTCCTCAATCACCTCCGGTTCCAACGTCGCATAAACAATGTCTTCACCCTCCCCAGTTCCAGCCACAACCCGACCCATCGGATCGCTCACCATACTATATCCCCAGGCCGGGTACGAAGAACCGGCCCCCCTCGACTGCGAACACAGAACAGTGTAGACCTGATTATCAACCGCACGAGCCCGACCAAGCAGCTCCCAATGAAGCGGTCCTGTCGTAGTATTGAACGCCGAGGGGAAAACCAGGGCGAACGCACCCTGACGAGCAGCAATGGTACTGAGCTCGGCAAATCGCATGTCGTAGCAGATCCCGAGCCCGACTCGTCCGTATCCCTCCAGGTCCACGACTGTGATATCAGCCCCCGGAGAGAGGGTGTCTGATTCACGAAATGACATGCCGTTGGGAATGTCGATGTCGAAAAGATGCATCTTGCGATGGGAGGCCAGTAACTGCCCTTCCGGGGAGTATACCGCGCAGGTGTTGTAGATCTTGCCAGACGGGTCACATTCGGGTACACTTCCACCGACGATGAATGTGCCAGTGTCCTGGGCCATCTGTGCCAATGCAGTGAAGCTTGGACTTGCTATGGGATCCGGGGGTGTTGACAAGGGCTCCGCATACTCGCGAAACTTGGCCGTGGAGTACGGCGAGTTGAAGCATTCCGGAAGAACGATGAGAGAAGCACCCGCGGTCGCAGCCTGCAGAACTTTCTGTCTTGCTTGGACAAGATTCTGGGCTTTACTGGGACCTGCGTTGCTAGGATTAATCACTTCGTAATATCAAAAGGGGCCAGAATTTCGTTCCTACCACTTGCGATCTGAATGCAGGCCACTTTCAGTGACTTTTGGAGAATCCCACTACCAGGCAGCGACATGGTGACGACTTGTAGATATGTCCAGAAAGAGATGCTCTGAATCACTTTTGGAACGAAGACGCCAAGTAGCCTGCTTGGTATTAACTTGATTCTGGGCCCTTCGTGTAGGCCTCATCTTCTATAGTGAAGTTGGAGTCGACTCCAACAATTGGAGACATCTCGTCGGAAGACTCCAACTCCACCTTCCCTAATCGGGTGCGCGGGAACGAGCTGTTCTCCCGGCAGAACTATCAAGCGCTCTCTTCAATTTCCAATGACTCCGGCATTCCAACATATAACGGACTCGGGATCGATATTCAATCGACAAAGAAATTCAGAAAACAAGTCCACCCCAAAAAAATCTAAAAAACCAACCATCATGGCCGACCTAGCCACGTGTCCCCCACTCACGTCCGACTCAGTTAGGGCTGCACACCCTCTAATCAGTCCCTACATCCACCAAACCCCAGTATTGACATCGAAAACCCTCAATCGCATTGCCTCAACACCCCAAAAGGAATCCGCACTCAAGGACACGGCATTTGAAGGCCAGCAGCCCTCATCCCCGGTCTTCCGGCTCTACTTCAAATGCGAGAATCTCCAGAAAATCGGAGCGTTCAAAGCGCGTGGCGCATTCCATGCTTTGCTGAGACTCTGCTCTGAGCTGGGGATCGAGGAGGTGCGGAAACGTGGCGTGACGACTCATAGTTCTGGTGAGATGCAGCATTTTCTCCATATCTCTCTCTCTTCCAAGTTCTAACACTGCTATATGAAAAGGCAACCATGCCCAAGCTCTCGCGCTTGCTGCATCCTCGTTGAATATCCCCGCTCACATAGTCATGCCGTCTATCTCAACAAAGTCGAAGATTGCCGGCACGCGCGCGTACAACGCCCGCGTGCTTTTCAGCGGCGCGACCGAGCCGGAACGAGTAGCGGTCGTGAAGCAAGTCATTGAAGACACGGGCGCGATTCTCGTTCCTCCCTACGATCATCCGGATATCATTCTGGGTCAAGGCACCGCGGGACTTGAGCTTGAAACGCAAGTCGCAGATTTGTTGAAGAAGGATCAAGGCACTGGGACTGCTGCTTCCCAGGATCATGATGGTCCTCTCGATGCGGTGATCGCGCCCTTGGGCGGAGGCGGCTTGCTGGCTGGCACGGCGACGTATTTCTCGAGCAAGCCAGCGACCTTTGTGTTCGGAGCTGAGCCGTCATTTCAAGGAGGCGATGATGGTCGACGGGGGCTTATGGGTGGAGCGCGGATTCCAGAGGTCAGCACCTTGACTATTGCCGATGGGTTGCGGACGCCGGTGGGGGAGGTTAATTGGACTGTGATCTCTGATCGGGAGAAGGTTAGGGGGGTGTTTGCCGTGACGGAAGATCAGATCAAGGAGGCAATGAAGCTGATTCTGGAAAGGTTGAAGCTTGTCGTTGAGCCGAGTGCTGCTGTGCCGTTGGCCGTTATTCTATATGACGAGGAGTTTCGACGGATTGTTGAGAAAGAAGGGGGGGAGAAGGGCTGGGATGTTGGGGTCATTTTATCGGGTGGTAACACTACGGTGGAAGCTATCTGCAAGTTGTATGGAGAGGAATAAGAGTTTTCGAGGGAGGATGTAGGACCATGAGAGCTTTTATGTTTTTATTGTTTAATCGAGAATTTGAGTGGATTGTCTTAATCTTACACAGTTCGGCTACCAGTTTCATGCCTGGATTTATGTTTGAAATCCTCAATGATAAGCTAAAGATATTTCCTTCTACCTGTAGCCTCGGTCACTTGATCCTGGCCGCCTTCTACCAGAAAGAAAATGGTATACACATCCAGTTTGATCATCATTAAACCAAAGACCTTATTCTAAAGCTGCAATACATTCCATCTCCACATCCGAACCAAAGGGCAATTCCTTCACAGCAACGCATGTACGCACCTAAGTTCCCCTCAATTCAAGTTCACATCTAGGCAGGTAAGTCAGAACTCACAGGCTTAACCCCTTCAGGCAAATTCCTAGCATATGCCTCATTCATACTTTGAAAGTCCGACATGTCGGCGAGGAAAACATTCACCTTGACCTAGAAAAAAGGTATGAATTTTTCCTATCCAGTGTAGCTTGATAATATGTGACGACTAACCATATGCTCCAAACCACTTCCTGCAGCCTTGAGAATGGCAGACATGTTACGGAAGATTTGATCCTTCGGGTGTGTTAGTAGATGGGCTCACTGGCTATAGTAAGTGTAAAAAGATATTGCCTACCGTACGATCCGCCACGGTGCCCTCCACAAACTTCCCCGTCGAGGGGATAATACCCAAACTGCCCGAGACGTAGACCATTCCGTTGCATACAACGCCTTGAGACAGGAGAGGCATCGGAGCGGGAGCGTCGGGGGTGAGGATGGCGGTTTTTCCAGACATTTTCATGTAACAGATGTAAGAAGCTGGGGTTGTGATGGCAGAATGGGAGATCTGCACTACACATAGATACAAAAGGACCTGTTCCTCTCATATTAGATTATTTTCATGTTAGTGTTTGAATAAGTGAGATTGAGCTCGTTCTCGCGGACTCTATTTGGAAGGTAGTATGGACCGACCTAGTGGGCCAGGCTCTGGATTAAGCCCACAGATACCATGGTGTTGGAGAAATGTAATTGCCCCAAATTCATTCATGTTGGAGGCAGTTTCAACGAGATTTCTCGGGGAAGAGTAGGAGTGGTAGGAGTAGGAGAAGTATAGCATTATCGCCACGCCCCCATCCGCTTAACCACATCGGGAGCGCGGGAGCGAGATGGATCCATCCATCTTCTACCTCCTATATTATGGCCCAGCAATCGACAATTCTATCCCATACACATATAAACTAATCGACTTGTCCAATTAATATGAATACCGCAATATCAAAGTCACTATGACATCCCAGCAAGCTCTGAGAAACCTTTACGTGGGCCAGGATGTGGGCAACGTGCCCAAGCCTGCCCTGGTGCTCGATGCAGCAATCATCAGAAGACATTGTCAGACTATGATTCAAACCGTGAAGGAGCTCGGTGTCGGATTTAGGGCGCATGTCAAGTCACACAAGGTACATAGCTAAACACCGCAAGATACCTCGCAAGCCGCTAATCATCACAGACCACTGAGATCGCCGAAATGCAAGTCAACGACCCGAACCTCGACGGAAACTTCATCGCATCGACAGTCCTAGAAATCGAAACGCTGGTCCCGCTTCTGAAGAGACTCAAGTCCGAAGGGCGTCGCGTCAATGTCCTCTATGGCATTCCACTAGTACCTTCGCAAGTGACTCGACTAGCGAAAATCGCCCTCGAGGTCGGAAAAGGGAGTATTTCAGTTATGATCGACCATCCGGATCAACTCGATTTCCTGCCTCATTTCTCAGCAATTGCAAAGTCTCCGGTGTCGGTTTTTCTCAAAGTCGATTCGGGCTATCATCGAGCCGGACTGCCACCCGCTGCGCTGAACAAACAAGGTCTGCTGGAGAAACTAGCGGACTCCGAGAAACAAGGACATGCACGGCTCTTAGGTGTTTATTCGCATAGCAGTCTCAGTTACGCGGGGACGACGGCCCAGGAAGCGATGACGCATCTTATCAACGAGATCACCTGCTGCAGAGAAGCCGTCCAACGCCTTCTGCAATATTTTCCGGGAAAGCAGTTGGTGATTAGTGTGGGGGCGACGCCGCAGGCTCTGTCGTCGCAGCATCTCCTGCAAAATGACCACGATGGCCACGCAGGTCCCGAAACCAGAGCTTTGAGAGACTTGCTCAGGGCTCCTTTCTCAAGCGACCTAGACGCAAACATCACAGTGGAGCTCCACGCCGGAGTCTACCCTTTGCTTGACATGCAGCAGTTATCGACCAATGCCGGCCCCAACACGCGGAATCCTCAAGATAACATTGCCATCTCGGTGCTCGCAGAAGTCTGCAGTGTCTATAATGATGGCGAGAGATCTTCTCCGGAAACTCTCCTTGCCGCCGGGACGCTGGCGCTAGGAAGAGAGCCGTGTCCAAGCTATTCCGGCTGGGCGGTGGTGTCCCCCTGGCGGCTATCGGCTTCAGATTCGTTATCGCGGTTGATTGTGGAGCGTATTAGCCAGGAGCATTCCATAGTGTCTTGGGAGGATAAACGGGTGGAGTCATCTGGGATTCCGCTTTCTGTGGGACAAGTGGTGAAGCTCTATCCGAATCACGCTTGTGTTGCGGCATCGTTCTATAATTTCTACTTTGTGGTGGACTCTGAGCAGGATTCAGAGGCAGCAAGGATTTTTGATGTGTGGGTGAGGGCGAAAGGTTGTAATATAATATCTTAAGTCCTAGCTCTAGGCGCCTAGTTACTCATTCTCGTATAGCTTTTTTGATACTGAATGTTGCCACGAAGCGTTCCTTCCCCGTTTAAGCTGGGCCATTTCTCATTGGCTAATTCAAACTGATTGCCGCTAATCTATATCAACCGAGTATAACGCAACAGCTTTAGCAAAAGCAACCAGAACAACAAACAACAAAAGCAGAGTGCATTAAGGTGGGCAACTCTGAGACTGAAAAGTGGAAAAGGGACCGCAGAGAGTTTCATCCTGTGTGGTAGTTGTACATCTCCTGCACGGCTACCAAAACTACTAGGCTCAGGGAGAACCGAGAGCCGTGGCGGTGTTTGATAAGTTGCTGCCTGATCGAACATATCAAGGCCCTATATACTGAAGTATAGTCCAGACCGGCAGTGGGACTCTCAACAAAACAAGTGATGGAGTGCTGTCAAATTGTGCCTCCAGTGTGATCTGCGCGACAGTATTGGGGATTGCCTCTGCCAACCAAGTCTCCATTTACTGTATTCGAGAGAGGTGGCATCGCCTTCGATTTTCACATGAACCAAGACTTCCGGTCCCTCCACAACGAGTACTTTCTGCTCAGGAGGATTCTTCGTCTGACCAATTTGATCATCGTGCAAAGGTTGGAGGACAATTGATGGTTTCCTCCAGTGCGCAACATAAACAGGGGTATAGTCTAACTCGAAGCCAGGTTAAATGTTCCAGCGATGAGCAAGGCATGGATCTGGACAACTGATATGGCTTCCGGCAGTATTGTCTTCAGAAGGTCGATAAGACGTCTTGTGAAACACGACTTGGGGTCTGCTAATGCGGGCGACTCCACGGAGGAGAAAAGCCATTCACAGCCGGTCTGGTATTCCGTGCTTGTGATGGTTGCCTTTTATGAGTCCATGATGACCAGGACGTCGGCGGTCGGTTATCTCAGGCTCAATAAAGGGAATCTGACTCTAGAATATTGGCTGCCACTATTGATCCTGTTAGTATAAAGATCCAGTCACTGAACAGAACCCATGAGACCCACGAAATTTCAAGCCCCTAATAGAGGTCGTCGCAAGAAGAATGGCCCCCGTAGAAGATAATGATAAGACTGCCAGGAGTATCGTAGTGCACGATCAGGTCTTCCACTTTTTTTTTGAATCTCATTCGCCGCTTGCAATCTTGAGGTTGATGGGATCACGAACGAATCAGTCTCGAAATGGAACTTCTCGGAGAATACGCTCAACAGCTCTTGCTATACTGGAACCAGGTTCATATCATCATTGCTCCAACGCAATGCGAGCACAATTGCTCTACTAGAAAAAGTACCCAACAGCAACGCGCGTTGAACAGATTTCTCGAGCTTTGCGACTGTCTCCTTGAACGAGTTCAATCCAGCCGCTCCGTACCTCGAATCTGGGGGATATCGCCACTCATGACGGGCGATGGAAAGAGGATTAAAAGGATGGACAGCCAGATAGGTAGAGTATGGGGGATGGAAAGAGCTGTGGAGTTTTAGGAAGGTGGTGTGAACTTAGTTTTAGGCTACCACAAGTGCATCATGGATGTACCCACTACGTGTTGAGTACGTGCCATTGGTAGGCAGGTAGCAGAAAATACGACCTTATGTAGTCATTCTTTCCTACCTAAACTTTTGCTTGTCATCGAGGCATAGAGTCTACATTGCTCGTTGGGGAGTTTGTCAGTAATCCCTCGGGCCTAGTTATGAAAAGGACGGAAACTACACGGAGTAAAGCGATTCCTGCAAGAAGCGGGTTTGAGATCAAGCAGTACTTGCTTGTCATTGTTCAAGATGGCGATTGTCATGGATCAACAGTGCCTGAAGAATCGAGAGAATCGACTTCTTATAGTGTCTTGAAAAGAGCCAAATCGCATTACTATCCTATCAATCAGTATGGTACAAGCAAATGCGAGTGATATTGATATGCACGAACGTGTCCGAGTGACATGTCGGATGACGGGTTATGATGAAGGATATTGCTTTTCGGAAGTAGCAAGCATGATTTCATGCTTGCGGCTTGCATGAAATGTCGATTTCTAACACCGCTCCTGTACAGATACAATATATTCCAATAATTCATGCAATCTGGACGCAATCACTTTGACATGCATGTATAAGTCCTCACCCCTGGGAGATCACTCTTTCTTGGTCTCACCTTGGACAATATTGACATATTGACATAAAACGATCCGCCGGTGCCCTGTGGAAGACACCCCTTTCGTCACGGATTCTGGCAGCGATGTTCGACACGGTACCCCAAGCCCTAGCTCTTAGCGTCTATTTGCTCATCTTCGCATGTCTTGCCCGATTCATAACACTGCTGAGCAAGCGCCCCTTCCCCGTCAATGCCCCTAAGTTTGCCCCCGGATACCCGGTGGTGGGTGCCCTGCGATTCTTCTTCAATCGGGAACGCTTCTGTTACGACAGTAAGACTGCTTCTCCCACTGGGAACTACAGCTATTATCTCGGCCGACATCGCGTCGTCGGCCTGTCCGGTCCCCAGGGCCGTAAGACCTTTTTCGAGAGCCGGGATCTCGATTTGGACCAAGGGTTCGGCCTTATCGCCCTCTTCCCCTGTATCGACAATTCCTGTTGGCCGCAAGCTGACTCTGGATACTGAATTACAGAGTCAATCTGTTCGTCGCCTTTGGCTCTGCAGTGGAGCGCGCCTCCGATCGCACCACTGAGACGCATGATTCGTATCTTCGGACCTCACTGCGCACGGCGTTCCTGCGCACCGAGAGCCTGGAATTCATGCCGGCGGCTATACACGCGTGTACCACCTCAACTTGGAACCGCATCGCCGCGCAAAGCCTGATTGATCCTTTCCAGGAGATGGCCGGGTTATATGCGCAGTCGGCCATGGCAGTGTTGGGAATGGGCGAGGTGGCGCGATCCCCCGAGTTACTAAGTAAAGTGAGGGGGCTGGTGGGGGCCTTGGATGGAACGTTCTCGGCCGTCGATATGGTGGTTCCGTGGCTGTTGAATCCATTGCATATCCCTGTCGTGATCGCCTTGGGGCGGCTATATGTGATGATGTGGCGGATTGTCCGCCATCATAAGCAGCAGCAGCAGCAGCAGCAGCAGCAGCAGCAGCAGAAGGCAGGATACTTCAAGAAGGAAGGCATGTTACAGCAGTTGATTGATAAGGGGAGAAGTACCAGAGCGATTTTGAAGGTGGGACGGATATTTTCTTCTGTTTTTAAACCCTTCATCCCTGAAAACAAATACACTGACTGCTTCGTTGGAACATACCAGATTGTGATGGTGAGCCAGTTCGTATCTCAAGTGATTTCTCCGACACTCTCCTCATGGCTCCTGATGGGGCTTGCAACCGATGCACATTGGATGGCTCGGATCCGTCAGGAAGTAGACCAAGTGGCAGCCAAGTACCGAAAGGAAAAAGAGTCCACGGAGCAAATCCTTGGAACCCTGGATTTGCACGCCTGGGAACAGGAATTTCCGCTCATTGAGACCTGTCTCCTGGAGACCATCCGGATACGTGGCGTGCCGTTAGCATTTCGTAAAAACATCAGTCGTGCAGATATTCCGATTGGGGATACAGGCGAGGTTATACCGCCGGGAGCCTATGTAGTAAGTCTTGGCTGCTCACAGAACAGTGGCTTAGTTGACATTTCATTTCCTTTGACCAGACTCACTACGCTGATGAAGTGCACATGGACCCGGATATCTACCCCGATCCGCAACGCTGGGATCCGGGACGCTTCTTGTCTGATCGTGCAGAGCATCGGAAAGAGCCCATGGGACATGTTGGCTTTGGAATGGGACGTCGGACATGCCGTGAGTTAATGCCCCCTCTGAGAGATATACGCGATCGTCCAACTAACGCAACGATTCATATGCACAGCCGGACAAAGGGTGAGTTTCAAACATCTAGACTGGAAACAGAGGAGTTCCCCAGTGATCCAGACCGGAAACTGAATGCTAACCCTTGAGTAGCTGGCAAGAATCCAGAATGCCATGGTCGTGGCAAGATTCGTCGCAATGTTTGATATTGCTCTGTGTGATAAGCAGGGCAATCCAGTCCATCAGCTCCCTGCTCCCTGCCATAAATCCCGGCACTTTGCTCCAAGGCCGGAATCGTCTGTAAGTCTTCGATGTAGCCCTCGATCATAGGTAGAAGAATTGCTTCTTTTTGCGCATGGCGAAGATGGCTCGGTTGAGGATGAGATTAGCGGCCTGTATATCAATAGAAGTTGGTATGCGCCTAAGCATTGATACTAAAGAACGTGAATCATCGAATACTATAAAGTACAGAATGGTTAGAGGATCAGGCTCCCTTAAGCTGTTCAAAGCCTTTGTAATATGGATTAAGAAAAGCCAAGCTTTCGGGAGTGTGTAGCAAATTCGCAACCCTCTTTCTCGACCTTAGCCCTCATTGTACAGTACAAACACAGTCAGCCCCTTCGAAGAAACATCATCCACTACACGGCTCAACACCATTCGCAATCTAGGCCTCATCATCGAAACCCGTCAACGCCGTATGCGTAGCATAAAACGCTCCCTTCGGGTTATAATACTCATCAAACATCAAAGGCTTCGCATCCTTGATCCAAGTATAAGCGTGCTTATCCGTAAACCCCCAGAAGCTGATGTCAGTGATTCCAGCATCAAGAGCCTCGCTGATGACGGTGTTATAAATATCCGTTTGCAGCGTAGCGTTCAGCGTATGAACATCCATTTCCGCAATGGAGACTTCCAGCCCCAGAGCCTTGTACGAGTCGACCATCTCCGTCAAGACGCCGGGGGTGGGTGCGACCTCGGTGATGTGCATTTGGAGCGCGACGCCGTCGATGGGGACGCCGTTGTTCACGAGGCCAGAAACCAGCTCGTAGAGTTCCCGGCGCTTGCCGGGGTTTGACTCTACCTGGTTCTCGTTGATGAAGAGCTTAGCGGTCGGGCCTGCCGCCCTGGCGATTCGGAAGGCCTCCTCGATATAGCCGGGCCCGAGGATCTTGTAGAAGTCGTTGTGCTGTAGTCCGCCGCCCAGCGTTTTGAGGGCTTCAGTGACAACGTCCCAGCGGTCTAGCGTGCCGTTGTAGCGGTGCATGATCGCCTCAAAATGAGCGGACATGACGGCACGGAACTGTCCGGGATCGGTGATGTTTCGCAGGTAGTCCGGGTTGCAGCAGCTCGAGATGAGCCCATGACCTTTAAACACCATGTCGTTGTGCTTCGCGAAGTTGACGAGCCGGTCGATCGGGGCCCAGTTGTAGTGTCCTGGGGTCGGGTTGATGAAGAACCATTTCAGCTCATTCTCGGGGGAGAGGCTCTCGAATTGCTCGGCGAGGACGGTCGCAAACCGAGTATCATTGAGATAATTGGGGTTGATTGCTCCGGATCCGATGAGAATACCTTTGTTTCTGGCTTCCTCTCTCAGCGGGCTGGTCCTGAGTTTGGGGAAGGCGGATGTTCCTTCGAGGGTGGCGAGGAATGCGGTGATGAGTGTGGTCGCGAAAATGAAGGTCTTCATGGTTCTGTCCAGCAATAAAGTCTCTTTCTCTTGATAATTGGAAATAAACGACATGCAGCTGCATTCTTGTCAAGGGGTATTTATAGGTCCTTGTGGCAATCGACGTATCGCAATGCAGTATATCCATAGTATTTCGATGTCGATCTGTACGAACTACGAACACGAAACGTACTCGTTTATTCGTATAGACTAAGGTTCCGTACAGTCGTGCAGATCCACTTGACCCTAACTATGAAGATCCTTGGGTCGGTCTCCATGCCAAACTCGACTAAACTTGAAGGACCCCTAGGCAGTATCATTCAATAGGTAGTCTATCGCACGGTCCTAGACGGCACCCCTCGACTTAGATACCTACCTAGGTAACAATCAGATCTTTTTTGTCTTTCGGAAGTTAACCGGAGAAGAAGGCCAGGTCGTTTGCAATACTTAACAACCTGGTAATGAAACTGCCTCGGGAGGACTTCCTTGATGATTATTGTTCCTCGGTTGGTAGACTCCTGTCTCTGCGGGGACTGATAGAAACGTCTCGCGAGGATTAATTGTATGAAGAATGGTGGGTTGTTCCCCTAGCGAGACCTAAATCCAGAGTCGCTGTCAGGGCAGATTGCTTCAATTTAGGTTTTGGTTTTACTACCATAGATGATAGATGAAAAGAGGGTGACGCTTCTAAATTACTTGTTCTTCTGTCATCCAAATCTTGTTCTTTACCTGATTTGTACAGTCTAATCTCGTATATAGACAGTGCGTTCCCCATGTAGAAGGAAAGTCCAAGGTACCGAGTGACCATCCCTAAATTAGTGGTGCTTCAATGACACCGGCTGTGCCATTCAAGACAACACGAATTTAAACTCAACCATCACCCTATCCTATCTATAGTAAAACTCATCAACAGCCATCACCACCCCACCGTAGGTAGTCACACAAGCGCAACGCACTTCATCTCCACATCCGTATACTCCGGAATCGACTTAACCGCAACGCAACTATCACAAGAATCCATCAATCTCTTATTCAGCCCCAGCCACATCACCAAACGGGGTAGGTACGTCAGGTAGGGAGAAGTAGGGGTATGCGTACGTTCTCACCGGTTTAATCTCCCCAAACCACTCCAAATACGTCTCATTCATCATCTCAAAGTCCTCCATGTCGGCCAGAAAAACGTTCACTTCGACCAATTTCTCCAGGCTGGATCCTGCGGATTCTAGCACTGCTTTTAGGTTCTTGATGCATTGGTTCTGTTGTTGGATTAGATCTCTCGTCTCTCGTACAATATGGTTCTTTTGCTAAGCTCAACCCAAATTGGACGAATGAGGGAGGGGAAGATATGTTGTAATGAAATGCCTTACAGTACGATCCTGAACCGTGCCCTTGACTATCCGTCCAGTCGAGTCTTTGGGAAGTTGACCAGAGCAGAAGACGAAGCCGTTTGCTATAACGGCTTGGTTGTAGAATGGTCGCGGGGGAGGGGCTTGTTGGGTGTTGATTGCTTCTCTGTTGGGGGGCATTTCTGTTATATATTGGAGCTGTTATGGAAGTTTGAAGTGATTGTTGAATGAAGGTTGGTAGATTGCTGTTTCAAAGAAGGATGTATGGATTGCCTTAAAGTTGTTGTCTTTTATGGCTGCGGTTATAACAAATCCAGCAGTGAACTCAGCAATTAGCGTAATCCACCTATGATCAGAATATTTATAAATCCATTCCTCCCCGAAAATAGAAGGATTTATATCCAATATATAAACTGAAGTCCCGTTGGGGTTGACAATCTACTCCAAAGGAAGACGACAGGAGGGTAAGAGTATCTGACACAAAAAGCGGGCCTGTTACGCATTACGCATACATCCGGGTAATCATCAGTCCAATTGCATATCAGCGAGTTGGAGCAGTGGTGACTTTATCTCATAGCTATGATAATTGTGGGTTTGTAGTCGATTTTGAGCATTCTTTAGGTTCTCGCTCCTGCGCACCCGATATGGTATGTGGGTTCTATTTATGGGTCTCACTAGTTTCTGCATACGTGGTAGTAATTTGCTTGCAGCGTCGTTTGGAGTAGATTTGGAGATCAGGGAAGATCTGAAAGGCTCCGGTAGAAGGGACTGTAAGATGAGGGTAATTTAAATCGGGATAGGATCTTGTATTATCTAGTGTTCAACAATCCACGCTTCTGAGTATCAATAGAATAGTTAGGCGCATACTAATGAGTAGACAAGTTTGCAGAAGTAGATAGGCAAGTAGGTAGGCAAATAGTCGGTAATACATTGTTCATCTCTATTCCAAGATATATTCGTACATACATAGATTCATCATCATAGTTATCATCACCAGATCATATCATAGTCGATCATCAATCCAATTCACCCCTCACAAGCATACTCTTCCCCACCGTCCGCCCCGTCCCCCTCGTCGACACCGGCAACAAACTCCCCCCGAACTGAGTATCCACGCTACGCCGCACACTAAGAATCTTCTCCATCTCCAACGCCGTCGGCGTCGCATAGAGCTCCCCCGCTTCCACCCTCCCCCTCCCCTCCGAACTCGTCCTCCGCGTCGACATCCACCGCCTCGCGCGCCGAATTCCCTCCTGGCATCCATCACCGATATCATCTACCGCCAGGGCCAGCAAGATAAGCGGGATGGAGATGGCGAAGCCGATCCCGAAGGTGTATTTCGCAACATAGGGCAGCCGAAGCTGGGAGTCGCCGTTCGGGGCATGCGGGAACTCCTGCATGTCGATGGTGAAGAAAGACGTGATGAACGACAGCGGCAGGAAGACGATCGTCACGATCGTGAACACCATGATGATTTTACCCTGGCGGGTTGTTCCGGCGGCTTGATCGCGCGCGAACCGCGCCTCGAACGCGTTGGCGTGTTTCTGCTTCAGGTCGAGCAGGTCGGTGATGGAGGAGTAGATTCGTTCGGCTTGTTTGTCCATTCGTTCGATGTCTTTCATGTGCATGTCGATGGTGCGTTGTTGTTCTTTGACGCGCTTGCGGGCTTCGTATTGCGAGCGTTGCTGGCCGTGGTAGATGTCGCAGATTACTTCTTGGAGGTCCGCGAGGACGTGTTGTTGGTGTTGCAACACCGTGTGGATCATGTTGAGCTCGTCGCGGATGTCCTTGGCTTCGGAGAGGAGGTCGGTTTCTTGGCCGATGTCGAGGAGGTTGTCGACGAAGAGGGGCTCTTCTTCTTCCTCTTCGTCGAGGGGGTCGTGATCGTGGGTTGAGGGCTCGAGGAGACGGTGGTCGCGACGGTCCGTCGCATCGGTTCCTTCGTTCTTGCGCGCACGCGCAAAGCGGCTGAGTTTGCGGTGACTCTTGAGCCACTCCGACGCCTGTGCCGAGGCGCGGTTGAACCGGCTGAAGAGCACCGTTTCGCGATCTGTCGCGATGCCGATCGAGGCCTCGAACATGTCCAGGAACTGATACTCCTCGTCGCCCATACGATGGCGGTCAAAGACGCCGGAGCAGCGGTTGGTGATGACGATGGCCAGGTCGTAGATGGACCGCACGGGCTCGCGCGTCTTCGAGTTGATGTCCTCGATGACCCCGTCCAGCACGTTGAGCGGGTCGTTCTTCGGTTGTTCCCAGCGCTGCGGGAAGCTGGTCACGATCAGGTTCGTGCCGATGATCCACATCCACAGCTGGTCGACCATGAAGATCTTCGGTTCCGACCAGTATCGCTCACGGCCCTGGCCCTTGGTCTGATACCGGTAGACCACCTGGTCTTGGTCGCGGATCTGCGTGTCGATGTTCGGGTAGAAGAACTGGTCGAGCGTTCGTCGCACATGCAGCGACGCCGACGAGGATGCCAGATGGGCTCGGATCAGCATCTCGTCGCGCGTCGGGGACCGACTGATGCCCGGGGCCGGGAGATTCAGCGTCTCGGCCTTCTGGATCGCCTCCTGCATCTTCTGGCGCCGCTCCGCCGTCTCGAAATGCAGGTAGGGCATGAACATGCACACGTTACACGTCACCGATTCCTTGCAGAAGGATAGCGGCGAGCGATGCCGATCATGCGCATGGAACTTCGACTCCGACTTGGATCCAGACCCTCCATTCTTCCCGCGTTTGCCGGTCTTGCTGGCTTTCTTGCCCTGAGACCCGTTGCTGTCATCCTGCGAATTGTTTTCTACTCGGTCGGATTTGCCCCCTTGCGGTTTCTGCTTCTTCCCCTTTTGGCCCGGGCCCGGTATTTTGGGCGACGTGTCGTGCGACATCCCGTTGATGACAATGCGCGGAGGGGCGCTGGTGTCTTTGTCTCCCACCGACTCCTCGGAACTATCCTCTGAGCGATTCCGTGGCGCCCGTGGCGAGCTCTGACACAAAGGACGCATGAAGTGAGCATGTGTTCGCTGGCCACGGTGCTGATAGCGGAACGACCGCTCGAGGCCCTTGAAGCTATCCACGTCGTGCGCCCCTTCTTCGATAAACGCCTTGGTCAGCAACGCCTCCACCCAGGCCATGTTGTTGGCCGGCAGATGGATCCATCGAAAATCGGTGGCCTTGCTATCCGCCGGGAGCGTATTGAAGGCCTGTTTGCGGGGATTCTCGGCATCGCGGCCGAAGAGCAGGTTAAACACGCTGGTCTTCTTCACGCGGTTCTCGTTGTGAAAGTTCCCAAAATCAACCACCGTCGCCTCGAACCCTTCGCACGCGCCCCTGGCATCGGCCGAGAGCGCATCGACGTTGTTGAACGGCGCCAGCAGCGACACGATATCCTTGCGCTTGAATTGCGCCGCGCGCAAGAACGGCGTACTCCCGAAGTTATCGCGGACCCGGCGCTTCAGGTCCTGTCGCTCCAGCAGGCACTTCACGATCTCGGTATGTCCCGCCTGCGCGGCCAGATGCAACGGCGTGACCCCGTTCAGCAGCTGACTGTTGATCTTCGCGCCGGCATGCAACAGCATGCGCGCCAGCTCCTCAAAGCCCTTGTCGCAGGCATAATGCAGTGCCGTCCACCCGCCATCGCTCCGCGAGCTGATATCCGCTCGATGTCGCAGGAGCAGCTGGACGATGTCCTCGCGGCCGTGCGCAACCGCCAGATGCAGCGCCGTCTTATTCCTCGACTCGATGGCGTTCACGTCCACGATAAGCCCGTTCGGTCTCGTCAGCAGCAGCTCCGCAAACCGCCGCTTCCCCGTCGCGCAGGCCCAGTGTAACGGCGTCCGGCCCAGCTCGTCCTGTCCCATCGCCCCGTCGACATGACACGTCGTTTTCAGCAGCAGGTTCACCACGTCCTCGCCCCAATCGCACTGCTTATCCGCCGCCAGATTATGCAGCACATTGCGGCCGCGATGGTCCTTCGCGTTAACGTCTGCGCCCCGCTGGATCAGCACCTGCAGGATATGCCAGTGATTCCGCCAAGCGGCGGTCATCAGCGCCGTGCGGCCTTTCTTGTCGCGGGTCTCGGCCGACGCGCCGTGCTCGAGCAGCAACTGCACGATGCGCGGATGATTGCGCTCCACGGCGCGCAGCAGCGGCGAGGGCCGGTTGTTGTTGTTGTTGTTGGTGCCGCCATCGGACCTGGCGCCCAGTCCGAGTAGGTATTTCGTGGCGTCGGCCTTATCGCGATCGCAGCTGCGCATGAGTCCCACGCGCAGGAACCCTTCGCTGAACTGTCCATTGTCTCGTGCCTGAGCGATGACGTGCCGGAGAGCGTCGAGGTCGTCGTGTTCGACGGCTCGGAGGAGGCGCGGTTCCAAGCGATCGTTGTTGTCGCTGGCGACACTGGAGCGGGAGCGCGACATGGTTGATTTTGGAACCTAGAATTTGGCCTTCAAAAGTGTTAATCAATTGATTGAGTTGATCGATCGTTCCCCGTTTGACTCGGTTCTCGTCGTCCCTCATCCACAAGTCGTCATTCTCCCCTCTCAGCTAATTAGTTGTGCGGGAGACCAAAAATGACAAGACAGAATAAGAATAAATTAAACAATAACCTATCCAATAATTTGCACCTGCACAAGAACACTCAAACTCCAAAAACTCAATCACAGCAAAAAATCCGAAAGGAAAGAAAAAGAGAGAAAGCAAGAAGAAGAAAAATCCTTCAGCCGCCCCCAGCACAGAAAAAAACCAAAGCCCACAGGGACGGGAAAACATGCAAGGCTGTCGAGCTAAGACTAAGTCAAAACCCCCCGGGGCGCGTCTAATACGAAGTCGATCAAATAAGAAATGGGCCGGGGTCGTTTAGCTGCATGAATGAAATGCCTGCGTCGCTGGGATCAGCGAGACTCCGCCGCACTGGCGGTGGGAACCCGTCATGATCCAGCGTCGAGGGGTTGGCGGGGTATATTTTTCTTTTTTTGCTAGCAATGCCGATTTTGGGATGATGTCTTTTAGTCCTTTTGGGTCGGTAGTTGGTTCCTCTTCTCGCTCAATGCCTGTTGTTTCTGCACATTGCAGATGGAGACGGGAAGAAGAGGGTGAGAGGACTACTTCGGACTAGTCATCCGGTGGCTGCAGGCTGACGGGCTGCTTGAAACTCGCCAGAATCAGACAGAATCAGACAATTACAAGTCACACGAGAAGAAAAAAAAAATCAAATCAGTCTTGCTCACTCTCCAAACAGGAGGTTTTGGATTATATTATCACCCCAACACCGAGGGTTTATTATCTCTATCCGTCTCATGCTTAAATAACATCAAATCAGTCTTTCACGAGTCTAGACAAGACACTCCCCGTATCAGACAGGGGCTGGGAAAGAATAAGAAAAAGGATGAGAGAATGGGAGGGAGATAAAATGCAAGAGATAAAAAAAAAAAAAGAAAAAAAAGGTGTGAAAAGGAAAGAAAAAGGTAGACAAATATTCAAAAAAAAAAAAAAAATCATGGCCACGAAGCCTCCGGATCAAACAGAATGCGCGCTTTGCAGACAGAATATTAGACACTCTTTTATTTATTTTCTTCGTCTTTCTCTTCCCCCGAAATTCCAAGGATTCTCGCATTGACGCCGATTCAGCCTTTTGGCCCATGTAGATTGGTGTACGCCCAGGGATGATCAATAAGGGAACCCTGCAATTAAGAAAAATGGAAAAACAAATGACAAAGTTTGAGACAGACAGAACCAACATATGCAAGGACGACAAGACACAAAAGCTGAAAGGGCATGGAATTACTAATGCAGCTATGCGGGAAGATATGTCGTGGGCCCAGCTGGGCTGAAGAAAAAAAAGGAAAGGAAAGGAAAGTGGATGGCTGAAAAAAAAGACTATAAACCAAGACCCTCATGAGACAAAAAGGGCATGCGTTTATTTTCGGCCCTTCTGGTTCGGAACCTGCTTGAGAATGTCGTCGAAACTCATTTGGGGGTTGAAGCGACTCATGGGCCTCGATGGAGGATCGATCGGGGCAACGCCGGCGGGAAGTGGCAAGGCTTCTAGTCCCGGGGCGATGGACATTCGGTGATCGGCGCGACGGCTGGCGGCCGGGGAATGCGTGCGAGGGATAGCTGGCGGTGGAGTGAGACCACCGCCGGGAGACAGAAGAGGCGTAGGGGGACCGGGGAGTTGACCCGGTTGTTGCTGCTGTTGCTGCTGCTGTTGCTCGGAAGACGAGCCCGCAGACGAGTTCTGGCCCTGGTAGGGCGAGGACAAGGACGACTCGTTGTCGTACGGATCCTCAATGGTCGGCGGCGCCAAAATGGCGTCTTTCTCTGCCCACTGCTCGGCAACCCGCCAGCAGTGACTACGGCGGTAGATACCTTCGACACCGTTGATGACCACGTCGGAGGGAAGACTGACAACGCCAGCTCCACCGGCCACACCGAACCAGCTGCGGGCCGTCTTGCCGTCGTTGTGAGTCCAGGGGGCGCCGCCACGGGGAGCGATGCAGAGGAAGTATTCCACTCCCTCGCTGAACTTTACGTCTTGGACGTCCACAATGAGCAAGGGCAGGGCCTGGATGATGCAGTACAGCAGGATCCACTGGCCACATCGAAGGTCCTGGATGTCCATGATGTTCTTGCCGTGCGCCTGTCGTCGCTCAAACTGCATGAAGGCCTCGATAAACGGCGTCGGCCGCAAGCTCTCGCGAGTGTACGAGCCCATCAGGACGGCGTTGATATCGGCATCCTTAAGCTTCTTCGGCTTCAGCTTGGCTTCCTTCTTGGCATCCAGCGGCTTTCGGTGGATGGTTTGGAGTTCGGGCATCTGAGGGATATCGAAGGGAATCGGCGGCTGAACGGGAGGTGTGCTGCGATCATACTCGCTCATGACGTGACGGAGCGCCCGGTGCGTCACTTCGCCATGGGGGTTGCTCTCCTCATCTTCGGAAGCAGCCATATCAAGGGTTCGGGTGGTCAGCGCGGTGCGATCGACGAGCATGTCGTAAAGATTGGCGAAGTCATTGTACAGCTCCAGCAGGACTTGGCGGTTGAGGCCGGTTTCCTCGAACTGGTTCTTCTTGGACCGCGCCTTGGGCGGCCACGAGCCGAACCTCTGGCGGTAGTACTGCATTACAAAGCGACGGAATTCCATGAATGCAGCCTTCCATGCCTTGAAGCGGATGATCTTACTTTCCTCCGAGGTGGCCGAGTTGGCAAAACCGGAGAAGACAGACGGGAAATCGAAATCTTCGAGCTTGCTGTACAGGACCCGGAGACGCGTGTCGAGGTCGATGAAGCCTCGCTCCATCCGCTTCTGACTGACGGGGCTGATCAGTCCATACTTGTGGCTTCGCAGCTGCTTCAGATCATCCAGTTTGCCTACACCATGTACGAAGCCTTCCAGGTAGAGCGGGAAGAACCGCAGTCGTTCTCCCAGAACGATGGCTTCCAGTGTTTTCTCACGGCTTTTACGCACATCGGCGAGGTGCAATTCGTCGCAGTAGTTACCAAAGCTAGTGGTGACCGTCTCGCCAAAGTTGGACCCGTCAAAGTTCGAAAACTCGAAGCGAGACAGCAGCGTGGCGACGTCCATGAAAATTGAAAAGAGAGATGGCGACCGCGGCGTGGCGATGAGGGACTGTCCTAACAGAAAGGCGAACAAATTGCGGAACAGGAGAAGGGTTTCCGTGTCCTCTTGCCCAAGGCGCGTAATGGCATTGGACACGTCGCAGTTCAGGGGAACTGGCAGGTACAAATGAAGCTCCTGCATTTCATCTTGTCCTTCATCATCGACGAAAGCCATTCTTCTACTTCCAGTACTGTCATTGTCATCTTCGGGCAACTGGTCTTGAGGGGACATCGGCGGCGACGCAGAGCCAACGACGGGGCTTCCGAGCGTCATGGACTGGGTCTGGTCCTCCAGGGTTTTGGGAGCACGGGGATCCGATCCACGGGCCAGGAAGTTGAGCGACGGCGATTCGGCAAAGACATTGGAGTGGACTTTGAAGGAAGCGGATCGGCCAGTATTTTGAGGGAAAAGATAAACGTAGGTGTCACCGTTCTCATTCCACAATTCCGGAATCTGTCGTTACGGTAGAGTTTAGTCACCCAGGCCTGGTATATTCCAACCCACGCATCGGGACTAAAGGACAGGGGCAGGGGTTATTGCCCGAAACCAGGCTGCTACATACCTGTTCGCCTTTTGACAGGGGTTCAAGGTCGTATAGAATCTTCTGATCCAATCCAGCAATCCAAGCACTGGGCAAGTTGGTGTTCGCCTGTCTGGTATCCACCGAACTGGCTCGCTGGCGTCCCGGAAGCCAGCTGCGCCTTTTGGATGAGGGGGTTCCGGGTCGCGAATCTGGTCCCGACCCGGGGACAAACAACCCCGCGGAACTGTTGGGTCGGCTTGAGCTCCTCAGGCGGCCACGGCTTTGAGGCCGTCCACTGTCGGGGGAGCTGGGGGCGCTGTTGGCGAGGTCCTGGTTTACAGCGAGGAGGGAGGGCGGAGGCTGCAGGGGAGTGTCGAGGTCATAGTTGTCGTTGGGGTTCGGCGACAAAGCAGGGACTGGTTCCGAGGGGTCAACATAGGGGTTTGAGGACAGGCGAGTCGGTCGGGAACTGCTGCGGCGTCTATCCTGAGGTTGCTGGTCGGGGGAGGATCGCGAAAAATTGTTGGGATTAGGAGAACTGGGCGAAGACGGAAGTGAACTATCTTTATTCGACCCCAATGAAAAGAGCGAAGATATCCGCTTGGCCGATTTTACGGGAGCAGACAACATCTTTTAGGGTCACTGAATACTAGACGAGGGGAAACGATGTCAGTAAAGGAAGTTGTCAGTCCAGCGGAACCATGGAGAGAAGAGAGTGTGGCCCCGAGAACGGAAGGGGAGCGAGCCAGAGAAGCGCGAAAGTCAGAACAGGGAAATGAAAGGGAAGTCACGAACAATTGAGGTAAGAAAGAATGCCGGACGACAACCAACCATGCGAAATAATCGACTAGGCAGTGGTGGACGAGGAATTCCCCGTCGCTGGACGTAGGTTCCGGCGTGAATGTGTCGCCGGCACTGGTTGGTTGGCGGGTTGGAATTTGGGGAATGGATCGGCAGGAGGGATCCGAAGAATGATGGAATCAAATAACTAAATGATAGCAGCAGATCGAAGGGAGAAGGGAAGTTGGAGGGGAAGGGAGGGGAAAAAAGAAAAAGAGAGGCACAAGAAAAGAGCGAGAGAAACAGCAAAGAGAGAGACGGAGAGAGGGAAAGAGAGAAAATGTGGTTGGTCCGGGGGGGGGCAGTGAAAGTGGGTTGTTGGATGGATGGATGGATGGATGGATGGATGGATGGACTGTTCAGAGAGTATGGGGGAAGAGAGGGAAAAGAGAGACAAGACCCAGGATGACCCAAACAGGAAGAGAAAGAGGAAGAGAGCCTGAGAGGGAGAAGAGCGGAAGAGAGGAGAACAGAGGTGATTTTTTTTTTCTTTTTCTCTCTCAATAAGATTTCATAATATTAATATGGAGGGGAGATGGATCTTGCGTTCTGGCGGCCTTCTGGTGCTGCTTAGACCAGCAGGATTATTTTTAACCTGGGTGGGACCAGGCAAAATTCATTCAATATTCATGCGACCTGGCCGATTGGGACTGAATTATCTGATTCACTCAGGCTACTCAGTAGGCTTCTTGAGAGAGAAGAAGCAGATTTAAACAATAACCGTGGATTCCCTGGCATAAGAAACCTCTTTATTCTGGATCTGCCGGTTTCTTTCTTTTTTTCCGTTCTGTTTTCTTTTTGCCTGCTGTCGTTTCTTTTTCTAATTATAATCAGCCTGCTAACTCATCCCCCATTATTATTATTTTTCTACATAATTATTCCAATCAGATCCTCCGATCTCATCCCATTCAGAGTTCCACAATCCTATTCGCCCTTTTCTGTTCTTCATTTCCTCCCCTTAAAAGAACCCATGGATCCCTCTGCATTGTCAACGCAGCACAACCCCATGACACCTACGGAGTAGTAAACAACCAAACCACTATCCTCCGTATGTAGGCAATACTTCACAAGAAGAAAAGAGAAAAAATTTAAATTAGTGGGGTGACCTACACGATTTTTTTTCATCTATTGTTTTGCCTTCCATCGGAGCACACCAACCCCGTTAGAGCAAGTGGGCTGGGGAGCAATGAACGAAAGAGGCTGTGTGGGTTTTGTTTTTTTTTCTACGGAGGTTCCCAGTACACCATACTCCGGGAATACGCTCAGGAGAGGCTGATGGGTTCATAACTGCATAACTGCACGGCAATAATAGCCTCATTTGCTGACCCTCGGGAGGGTCGAAATAGGCTGTGAAGGAGGTCCAAATGTTAACTACTCCGTAGGTGCGATCGGTGTGCGGATTGCGGAGACTCCCTCGCTGTGTGTTTTGGTTTTATTCGATTTTTATTTTTATTTTTTTTTATTTGGTTACTGTTCGTGTTATTTTCTTGTCATTTGTTTTAGCCTGCTGATGCTGGCTGGTGCTGCTTGTTCTCCTCACACTCAAGGCAGAATCGAATCCAACTCCCTCGCGCGGGCCCTTTTTTTTTTACTTTTTATTTTCTTTGCGCGTTTTGATGTCAACATCCTGCGCTTCGTCCTCATCATATCGTCATAGCCGATGGGGGCCAGGCAGCCAAGGCATCCATGGGTAGACTCCGACGAAGACGTCATTATTTGGTAGCAGGGTATTAGTAACAGTTACACTCGCGCTATTACGGAGTACGTTCCATAGATCCGGATCGAACTACTCCTAGACTACAGAGTATCCGTAAAGAGTACGGAGTGCGATAGAATCATGATAGTATTTAGTCGAAATCTGTACCGGACATGCAACGGAGGAGATGGAGATGGGGTTTCCGGCTGAATCGTGAATTCCTCGCTGTCTGGGCTGCGCTCGGCGACTTGCCTGGCTGCCGAGACTCGGGGTTTTGTGCGAGGTGAATCACTGTAGGGACTCCGTATGTATGTATGTATGTAGGAACAGAGATGCAGGCAGGCATGGACGGAGACCTCCGGAACTAAAGTTCGGTGTGCAGATATGTTGCATTCATACCGTCTTGCATGAAAATAATCAGGCGGAGGTATGCACATATTGTATGTATCTTTGATACGGAACTATAGGCTCCGTACATACAGAACTCCATCAAGTGTGCTCATATACGTATCTGTAGATGTGCATCTCATATGTATACTTATCCATAGTTCTTAGGAACTACTCGGTGTACACAGTCCAGAAGACCTCCGTTCCGAACACTCCGGTACCTGGTAGCGTTCCCCTAGTTTCCTTCTCGAACAGAAAACAGATATATATCTGACAGGTGGTCCGACTTCCAGGGGTAAGTCGAACCAAGGCCAAGCCCCAGAGGAAAAAAAAGCAAAACAGATTTATAATTTTATTCTTTGATTTTACACTTTCGGAGCGTTAGGCTGTTCAAGCCCACCGGAACCAATAGCCAATAAGTTGAAGCAACCACACTAAATCGCCTTGCCCCTCAGACGACGAAGTAGTGTTAGTTATTATTCTCGCACCCCTGCCCCCTTCTCGAAACCGGTTTGGATCCATGATCATATACCTATTCAGTGTCTCCGTAGTTATACGAAGTATACCTTGAATGGCTAGTCATAACTTAGTGCGGAGACAGACCATGAACCAAACCCCATCTACTCATCTTACTGAGGGTATATGACTCCGTAGTTAATCAATCCTAGATGCTCTAGCTTGGCATCTCCTGTTTCTGTTTAAGACCGCCCGAGTGGGAAGAGGGGGGCGACTTCGGCGGGCGGCGGCGGCGGAAAGCGAAAGAAAGAAAGAAAGAAAGGAAGGAAGAAAGGGGGGGCGAAGTGATGCTTAACCAGACAAACAAGACAAACTTTAGCCAAGCCAGGCCAAGCCAACCCGATCCGATCCGTCCAGCCCAGAGCAAATCTCGAGGTCAGTCCTACGGAGTACTCCGTACAAGAGGGGGCAAATACAGTGTAAGCGTTGTCGTTGGTTGTCGTCGCTGTTGTTGTCATTATTTGCTGTTGCCGTCGGCAAGGAACATGAAAGAAGACTATACTGCACACAGTGTACGTAGAAGAACTGGAGGCGTATGTTTGTCTATGCTAAGAATAGTAACCACACCAACAACATAAATATTCACTGGTTCGTGCGCAACGCAAATCTCCCACTGGCCACTCCATGAGAAATCTCCTGGTTCCTTACTGGTTGCGTCCGCAACCAAGGAGACTACGGAGGTAGGTACAGTGCAAATATGGCTAGCAAGTAGTCGTAACCTACATCGTACGTAGGTGCATGATGTTTTGGGGTTTGACGTGTCAACTTGGTTTCCGGTGCTTCGCGGACGGATTAGGTATGATGGGTTCCGAGCCCCGGACTACGCCGTAACGGGGTATATGTGACGAGTCCTTTTGGTTTTCTGAATGAGTTTTGTTTCGTTGCCTGCGTCAGCTACTTTTACGGTGCCTGTTGCCTCTTGCGCCCCTCTCTCTGCACTGTGAGTTTTCTCCTGTTCCCCCTTGATTCGACGCTGCCGGGTTCCCGCTGATGTAATCTCTGACAAAGAGACATCGATGGGGTCGGATTTACTACTCTTCCGTGCCGCATGGGGCTTGGCGTGATGTGCCAATCATTGTCCATCGTCGTCACCCGCATGCAGCATACACTCTATTGTACACGGCACATTCTCACCTCCATCCGTAAACTTCGGATGCAGCGGTGACGGTGCAGGAGATTCGTCATGATAGAGTAAAGTCGCGGTCTTTATATAATGATATAATCCACTCCGCCGGATTCACGCCCAGCTGAACTGCACTGAACTCTGTCTTTCGGCTTCCCCGTGACAGCCTACTGTCTAGCTAGAAGATAGGCAAATCCGATAGAATATCCCTGTGCCAACCAGATTTTCCTGCTACATACATACCTACAAGGCTAAAAACCAGTGCCCGACACCCTGTTCAGCCGCAAACCAGCCAACCAAGCACGCAAGCAAGCCATGGGCTCCCAAGGAAACGATGTGATTGATCTCTTTCGAGGTCACCCAGACCCGAGCTTACTGCCGATGAGCGCGATAGCTAAGGCCTCCGCGACGGTCATGGCGACGCCCGACGTCCGCGCGCAAGCCATGCTGTACGGGCCCGACGAAGGCTATGGGCCGTTACGACAGCACATCGCACGGTGGCTGACGGATTTCTACCACCCCCGGGACCCTATCCCTACCGATCGCATCTGTATCACTGGCGGTGCGAGCCAGAACCTGGCGTGCATATTGCAGGTCTTCACCGATCCCATCTATACGCGCAATGTCTGGATGGTGGCGCCCACGTACTTCCTGGCCTGTCGCATGATGGACGACGCCGGATTCGCGGGTCGGATGCGAGGCGTCCCCGAGGACGAGTCGGGCGTGGATCTGGCCTACCTCCGGCGGGAACTGGTGGCAGCTGAGGAAAAAGCGGAGGCCGAGGGGAATACTGAGCCGGTATGGTTGATTCCTGTCGAAGACCTCCTTTGCTCGTGCATAGACAAAAAAAAAAAAAAAAAAAAAAATCAAACAAACTGACTGACGGTCAAAGACTCACAAACCGCCCCGACCATGGGGAAAGATTTACAAACACATCATCTATGCCGTACCCACCTTCTCCAACCCGTCAACCCTGACCATGTCGCTTTCGGATCGCGAGAGTCTGGTCCGGCTCGCTCGGGAGTTCGACGCTCTGATCATCACGGACGACGTTTATGATTTCCTGCAATGGTCGTCGGATCCGAAAAAAAGGCTCGCTCACCCGGATAAAGCCAGACTCCCGCGGATCGTCGACGTGGACCGGTACCTGGATGGCGGACCTCAAGATGAATTCGGCAACGCAGTAAGCAATGGTAGTTTCAGCAAGCTCATCGGCCCCGGGACACGAACCGGATGGGCGGAAAGTACGGAGAAAGTCGCACGGGGGATCTCTCAAGCGTATGTCAACTTTCTCATTCAGTCCGACCACAACGAATGCGTCATCAGTCAAGATACTAACCGATCGGTCCTCTAGAGGCTCGAGTCGATCTGGCGGCGCACCGTCCCACCTTACAGCTACGATCATCGACCAGCTCTTCCCCACGGGGACCTTCCCCCGGTTTCTCGAGGAGTCGCTCAAACCGAGCTACGCTAGGCGATACCATCGGCTGATGGGGGCCATCCGAGAACACCTGCTGCCCCTCGGTGTCACGCTGCCCACCACGTCGGAGGTGGCAGGAGGGTACTTCATCTGGGTGCAGTTGCCCGCTCCGTTGCGGGCGAGTGAGCTGGCGCCCGTCGCACTGCAGGAGGAAAAGGTGAAGGTGGCCACCGGTAATTTGTTCCAGGTGCAGGGCGACCCGTCAGCCGGCCCGGACGATTTCAATCGAGGGGTGCGTCTGTGTTTTGCATGGGAGCACGAGGACAGGTTGGAGGAGGGAGTGCGTCGGCTGGCCTGCGCGGTGCGCAACGCTTTGTCGTAATAGTAATAATCATCATCATGATCTTCAAACTCTCAAGGGGACGAATTATTTTCTCAGCCCCGGGCGCAGACAAACCAAGGATGGCCGACGGACCGATCCGCAGAGACACCCTTGGGTCCAATCAGTCTGGATAATGGACTCGTCGGAGGGGAACAAACCATGTTCGACAGAATCATGGCTGCTGACCGGAACTGTATAATGCTAAATTCAAAATAATTTATAATTGGACCACGTCCGGATGCCGAATGTAAGGGGAGGAGGGGGAAAGTCAAAGTCAGCAAAGCTAAAAGATCGAGCCAGACCAGCTGAACGGTGCCAGAACAACGGCCGCAGTAGTCCGACTGCAGGCTACAGATGATCGGTACGACCAAGTCAGGCACCGCGATCAACCCCGTCAGATACCGCAAGAGTCAAGGGATGGTCACCGCCCGGTTGAGGATGGGCAACTGCAACATTCCTCACGGGGTTTGGGCCAAAAGGGCCCTCCGGAGATACTCAGCAGAGACCAGAGTGAGACTGCCGAGGGGCGAGGTATGGGTTTGCGTGTTGTCTGTTAAGAAACATAACCTTGGCTTGTAGGGATAAAGCTTCAGAAACGAGTAAGCACGGTATCGCAGATGAAATAATCAAATCACGTACGTTCGGAGGATGGTTCTTCGGTGTTCAATAACTATTCAATAATCAATCAATAACGAGTTAATCTGGAGCGGGTCCTTCGGGTTCATTTCGGGTCAGTAAATCATTAAAGCTTGGCTCGGGGTGTGTGGGAGTCGACGGGGGTGAAATGGGAATGGAGATGAAAGGAAAGGAGATGGCAGCATCAGTCGAGTCCTTCGAGGTATCTGCATGTAGATTGCAGCATGTCAAGCGAGCAAGTGAGACACCTGGGTACTCCAGGGCACATCTGGTACTTCCTACTCTTTGTTGAAGAGTGCCTGAGGTTGCAACTCCCCCTGGCTGCGCGAGTGGGTCACGGGGTGTTTTTCATACACGCGTCCGAATCATGTGTGCACGTAAGATTCCCAGGCCGACTTTACACTTCCACTACTGAAGACCCCGTACGCTGAACGGAGTGCCTAGTACCTCTCTACTCAGTCCTTCCAGACCAGCCTGATCTGACATTACTGCCCAGACCTGTTTCCGTGGATGTTGATATGGAAAGCCGAGGAATGTCCACGCCTTGTACAGCAATCCAATGACCGGCCAGATGTGCTTCCCATCACTCGTCCGTCGTGATTCTGCCGCTTCCATTCCCTAGGAAACCTTGCAAATTCCGGCCAAGACGCGGCGCCACTTCGTCAATACCGAGTCGAGATGCCGTTTTCTTAGACTATGGACGCATGGCGTTCCCACTATTAGCGCGAGAAAGCAAGATTGTTGCTCGGCTCCGTGTCCCGCAGACATAGCTGAGAAGCGACGAATATGTTGATCGGCTCCTAGGAGACCTTTGAGGAGAGGTATATAGTCGGATGGACCACGACGCACGAGGGAGTCCGCTGGGGTTCTTTTTTCTCCTCTCTCTCTCTCTCTCTCTTCTCTCATCCTTACCTTCTTCTTCATTTCTTCTCATCACACTCTGTGCGGGTGTGATTGATTGGCGTTGGTTCCATTCCTACTGTAACCCTCTGCCACTAGTTCTGACACGGTATGACCCTCTCAGGTGGCATCCCCGGCCTGCTCGAGTCCAATCAAGCCCAACTGACCGGCGTCTAGTCTGCCATCGATCGTTTCACTTTCACCCCTGAATCCTCTCGTTTCAAGCGTCGCCCTCGGCTTGGCGATCGCTGTCCCCATTGGTCGTGCGGGTCCGATCTGCAGTGTGTCTGTAGTGGTGATTGGAAGCCAGACAAGTCACGGACGGCAGTACCGGAAGGATCGTTATAATTATCACCTTTAATTTTAGTTTTCCAGACTTGGTCTTATTAGGCCATATTGAGTACTCGAGCTGTGCGCGCACCTGTTCTAGGCGCCTGCTTTCATTGCTCTTTCTTCTCTTTGTTTATTCACCCCCAGTCTTTCCCTCCCTTTGTTCCTTTCTGTTTGTGTGCCATTCATTCATTCACTCTTTGTCTTTGTTGATTGTTGCTGGCATTGTCTTGTCAGCTGTTTGTTGCAGTCCCTGGTGTCCATTGACACTTTCATTCTTTGAATCAGAGCTTTCGCTCCTATAAGCGCTCCTTTTGGCGGGGATCTCCAGGCACTTGACCTTCTCTCTTGCTCGGTCCCCAATTCTGCAATCATCCCGACTTCAGGAATCGTCTGACTGTCTCGTGTGACCGGCGACTACCTACTCCGCGACATCCTAACGCTCGGTGTCTGCCGGATCACCCGATCCTAATTATCTTCAGTGCTGGCTGCTGAAGTATCGACAACCTGTGAGGTTTATAATTTCGACACCTGTCCGCTCGCTTGTATCTCTGCCGGATCAGTGATATACTGCCATCTTGAAGATGGCGTCTCTCCACAAAGCGACCATGTTGTTTGTCGCACAGATTCTGCTCCTCGTGGGCTTGGTCAATGCCATCCCCATGCCCCAAGAGCTGGAGGCGACCACTCAGGTTGCCGCAGCTGCCAGTTCCAACTACTGGGTGGCCAACATCAAGCGCCAGGGCGTGGTGGCGTTTGGCAATGGAACCGATTATCAAGTATTTCGCAACGTTCAAGACTTCGGCGCTAAGGGTATGTGGTTCTGCATATCTCAGATTTAGAGTGTATGGGCTAATATGAACAGGTGACGGCTCCACGGATGACACTGCCGCCATCAACCAGGCTATCTCTTCCGGCAATCGCTGCGGTAAAGGATGTGATTCTTCTACCGTGACCCCAGCTCTCGTGTACTTCCCTCCCGGTACCTACGTGGTGTCGAAGCCTATTGTGCAGTACTACTACACGCAAATGGTCGGAGATGCTGTCGATCTGCCCGTTCTCAAGGCCTCTGCGGACTTCGCTGGCATGGCTGTCATCGACGCGGACCCGTACGAAGACGATGGCTCCAACTGGTATACCAACCAGAACAACTTCTTCCGAGCCGTTCGCAACTTCGTCATCGATCTGACGGGCATGCCCCAAGGCTCCGGCGCCGGTATCCACTGGCAGGTCGGCCAGGCCACTAGCTTGCAGAACATCCGCTTTGAGATGGTCAAGGGCGGCGGTGACGCCAACAAGCAGCAGGGTATCTTCATGGACAATGGCTCTGGGGGTTTCATGTCCGATCTTGTGTTCAACGGTGGTAACTACGGCGTGTTCCTGGGTAACCAGCAGTTCACGACCCGCAACTTGACCTTCAACGACTGCAACACCGCCATCTTCATGAACTGGAACTGGGCCTGGACCTTCAAGTCCGTGTTCATCAACAACTGCGATGTGGGTCTCAACATGTCCAACTCGCCGCAGAACCAGACCGTTGGATCTGTTCTCCTGCTCGACAGCAAGCTTACCAACACCCCCACTGGCGTGGCCACTGCATTTTCCAAGGACAGCATCCCCGTTGGCGGCGGGGTGTTGATCCTGGACAACGTCGACTTCAGTGGTTCCAAGACTGCCGTTGTTGGTGTTGACGGTCACTCCATCCTCGAGGGTGGCTCTGTCGTGACCAACTGGGTCCAAGGCAACAGCTACATCCCCTCAACCTCGCTCAGGAAGCGTGCGTCGGAGCCCGCCGACCCCGTGGAAGTCGTTATCGAAACTGTTATTGAGACCGTTACGGAGTGCGGCTCGCCCGCTACCGACGCTCTCCCTGCGCCCGTCACCACGGATGCTGCAGCTCATGGTGCCCAAACCACGGCTGGCAGTGATCAGACCGTCGCATTCCCGTCTGCTAGCGATGGTCTCAACATGCAGGGCTTCGAACCCTCCGCCCCCAACGCTGCGGGAGAGTCCCCCGTCGGTCAGCCCGCCGAGACGGCCAACGTCCCCGCTGTGTCTTCCGTAGGGCAGGGAACGACTGCTCCGGTGGCGCCCACTCAAGCCCTTCAGTCTAGTGCACCCGCCCCTGCGGCCACCACTTCCGTCCCCGTGATTCCCTCTGCGGGCTCCTCGCAGAGCTCCGCCCCGACTGGTACTTCCGCTCTCGCTGGTAGCTCCGCCGCTGCGGGCACACACGCACCAGCGCAATGCTCGAGCAAGGCTGTCACCAAGACCCGTTTACAGACGGCCCTGCCCGCCCACACCAAGGCCAGCGGTCTGACCGGCAGCAACGGCAAGGTGTTCGAGCGCTCCAAGCCTCTTTACGAGAGCTACGCCGCCTCATCCTTCGTTAGTGTCCGCTCCGCTGGTGCCAAGGGTGACGGTACCACGGACGACACCGCAGCCATCCAAAAGGTTCTTGACAGCGCCACGGAGGACCAAATCGTCTACTTCGACCACGGCTCCTACATCATCACCGACACTGTCAAGGTTCCCAAGAACATCAAGATCACCGGTGAGATCTGGCCCGTTCTGATGGCTCATGGTTCCAAGTTCGCCGACGAGGAGAACCCCATCCCGATGCTTCAGGTCGGCCAACCCGGTGACACCGGCTCCGTCGAAATCACCGATATTGCTATTCAGACGAAGGGCCCGGCTCCCGGCGCCATCCTCATGCAATGGAACGTTGCCGAAGCCACTCAAGGCTCCGTGGCCATGTGGGACGTGCATTTCCGTATCGGTGGCTCCGCCGGCACGCAGCTTCAATCCGACAAGTGTGCTAAGACGCCCAAGGAAACCACTACTCCGAACAAGGAGTGTATCGGATCTTTCATGCTCCTGCACCTGACGGAGCACGCGTCAGCCTACATTGAGAATTCCTGGTTCTGGACCGCCGACCACGAACTCGATCTCCCCGACCACAACCAGATCAACATCTACAACGGCCGCGGCGTGTTAATCGAATCCACCAAGCCTGTCTGGCTGTACGGCACTGCCTCCGAACACAATCAGTTCTACAACTACCAGGTTACCAACGCGCAGAACGTATACATGGGCCTGATTCAATCCGAGACGCCTTACTACCAATCCAACCCGAACGCGCTCGTGCCCTTCAAATCGCAATCCAAATGGCACGACCCGGACTTCTCGACTTGCACCACCGAAGGCTGCAAGAAGGCCTGGGGTCTCCGTGTTATGAACTCCTCTGAAACATACGTCTACGGTGCCGGCCTTTACAGCTTCTTCGAGAACTACGGCCAGAGCTGCCTGGACACGGAATCCTGCCAGGAGAACATGGTCGAGGTGGACTGCTCCGATGTCCATATCTACGGGCTTAGCACGAAAGCCAGCACAAATATGATCACGTCGTCGAGCGGAACGGGCCTTGTGCCGCAGGATGAGAACGAGAGTAACTTTTGTTCGACTATTGCGTTGTTTGAGCAGTCATAAACCATTCCTCTCCACTCACTTTTGTCTCGCTAAGGTGAGCAGGGCCAGCTGGGTATGGTTAGTAATTCATCGCATTCATGAAGTTATTATTTTCAGTTTTTCTCCTGTCGGTATACCTTTTCTTGGTCTCGAGTTACGATTTCTCTTTACTTTCTTTCTCTTTCCTTGGATTTGAATTGAACCGATGGATAGATTGAAGGAAAGAAAGATGATGAAAGGGTGTCGAGTCGAGTCGAGTGGAAATTCGTTCCGTTCCGTTCCGTTTGTGGATATCACGATACCTTATTCTAGCATAGAATACTATATCATAGCAGCTTTGATAATTCAATTAGATTTTATTTCTGTCTCCTAGTTTTTGATAGTCCTTTGTTTAAGAGTATCTGTTTTGCTCATATGGCCTGTCTACCTAGCCCTGTCTCTAGCAATCATGTGTATCGCGCCGCTAGTTGAATGATTCATTGATTGGATTGGGTAAGCACCTCGAATCCCATAAGTGCAGTACATATTTAAGATGGTTTTACAAAGACACGCCAAGAGAGACAAAACGTAACGCATTAACTGTACATACCCCATGGACAATCTGGAAAGTATTGATTAAGTATCCACAATCTATCCCAGAACAAACCGCCGACCCAGTTGTCTAATCCAGCCCTACGCCAAATAACAACACATGATAGTACAATTAGCTAACTCTCTTTCATACAAGTAGCGCAAGCAGGCAAGACAAGCACGCAAGCAAGGAAGAAGGAAAAAAAAGTTTACAACTCCTTCTTCAAGAAATGTTCCGGTTTATGCGTCGTCTCATAGTCAACATGGACATACGCTCTCTCGACATCCGGCAGCGACTCGAGTTTCATCTGCAGTTCCTCGGCGACGTCGTGGGTGGCGCGCAGCGAGTCGTTCGGGTCCATCACGATGTCGACTTCCACGAGAAGGCGCGGGCCGGAGGTATAGGCGCGGACGGTGTCAATGGCGGTGATGAGGGGGGAGTGGGTCATTGCTTAAGGATCTGTTAGTGGGGTTGGGAACTAGGAAGGAAGAGAGATATACAGCGGGGAGGGGGAAGGACGTACAGATATAAGTGATCAATTGCTGCATCTTCGTATCGGCCGTCACGCCGATCAGGAGCTGGAACTCGTGATACGCGGTATACAGCCACAGAGCGCTGACGAGGACGGAGAGGATGATCGCGCCCATGGGATCGATCCACCAGCGCAGCTTACTGCCGCCGACGGAGGTGAGGATACCGAAGCCGTTAATGAAGAGGTCATTGCGGTGGTCTTCCCAGAGGATGCGGATCTGGGAGACCTGGTGGCGCAGGGCGAAGCAGTAGACGAAGAGGGCGAACTTGGTGCAGAAGGCCACGACGACGGCGATGACGGAGGGGAGGTGGAACTCGCCGGTCTCAGACTCGGAGCCGCCGACCAGCTCGCGGATGGAGAAGGCGATGATGATGAACGAGACGGCTGTCATGAGGAAGCAGAAGCAGATGTTGCCGGCCGTTTCGATGCGCGCTTTGCCGGCGGGGAACTTGCGCGCGTCGACCCGGTTGACGGCCTTGTTGCATAGGAGTAGGGTGAGGTTGGACATGGGGTCGAAGACGGCGTCGGCCATGGTCGTGAAGAGGGAGAGCGAGCCCGACGCGATGGCGCCGTAGAGCTGTAGCACGGAGAGGATCACGTTCGCGGCGAAACTGCCGTACACGGCGATCTTGTACTTGAGTTGGTTGTTGATGTTGATTTCGCGCGCAGTGCGGACGTGCTCCTCCACGGGCTTGAGCATGCGCTCGATGTTCTCATTTTGTGTCTGGTAGAAGCCTTGTAGTTGGGTCTTCGAGGTGAGGCCCCGGGAGAGGGCTCCCTTGCTCGTGGTCTTCGAGATGATGGCCGCGGGGTTGCAGCTGTCGCGTTTGCGGGACACATTGGCTCGTGGTTGAATATGTTTGATCTCATCGGCGGTTTTGAGTTTGGACGCTAGCTGGAACGGATCGTTTTCCGCCGTGTACCGTGGTGGAGGCTGGCCTTCTTCGTCGCTGGGCGAGCCGGAGCGGTGCTGGGGCGCATGCGGTTCGAGGGCGGTGGTGGTCGCTATGGAGGCGGACCGGTCTTGGGGGAAGGTCTGGAGTTGGTGCGATTGGGGGGCGGTGAAAGGGGACGGATGGTGCGAAGCACTGTGGCGGAAGTGACTGTCTTCCATGATGAAGGTGAAAATCAACCTCCTAGGATCAATTGAGTTGAGGTGCGTCAGAAAAAGGAGAGAAAGAAGGTCGATATCGAAATCCGCAGCAAAATTCACGGGGAGATCCCGTGCTCGGCTGACTCAGGCTTATCTTAGCGGATCGTCCAGCTCCACCAGAGAAATGCTTATTCAAGTCATCGTACAAGGTGAATGTGCAAGGTCTGCAACTAGAATATGAGGACCTGTGGAATCGACGTCGAAAATGACCACTTTTGACGCCAGAAACGGCTGCCTTTCCACCGCCGCTTGATCGCCCTCCTGTCCAGCATTCCTCTATTTCACACCCATCCAATACTTTTAGTTGCCTTCCGCCGATATAGTTCGCGCCTGTTTAAACAGCCATTTTATAAGATTTCAACTGCGATTAAACCGATATCGAAGGTAGCTTCTCTTTGAAACCTTGTCTAGGCGCTCTTTTCTTTTATCTTGTATAGCTGGGCGCCTATAAATGTCTCTTTTTATCTCCAACTGTCACTTCCCAAGTCGATCTTTATAACCTTATTTCCAGATATTCAAACTTCAAATCGAAGATAGAAGGTATTGCCGTTGTCAAATGTTACTGGCACAAGTAAGTGTCAAAGTTTTTAGAGCAAGTCATCGTAGGTAGGATTCAACTCACACAAATAGGTTTTACATTCAGTCAAACAAAGACTATGTAGACTCCCTTCTTCTGGAGGACTAAACAATCTATATAAACCTTTTAACTAGATGTTGAAAATGTCACGAAAGAAACTGCTATAATCTTACGATACGTGCTAATACTGCCTTTATTAGTATTCGAGTTGTTTACCTATTGCAGTATTAATGAAGACGTCTACAAATAGATGTGATAAATATGAACATTTCTTCTGGCTAATAGTAATATAATTTCTAGATAGTCTTTTATTAGCCGAGCGCAAAATCCCCCGACGAACGAAGGAAAAGAACATTCTATATCACTGTGTCTATTTGAAGCCTTTCCGTATAATAGAGACACTAAAACATTATGGGGCTCATTTATACCAAAGATGTGTTCTAAATAATTATATTGTACAGGGTATCAGAAGAAGGCCAACTGTGAGCTATAAGGAGGTTAGGCATCTATCTTCCAGTTGTGCTTTCTTTTGTATTGCTTCATCGACCTGCATTAATGCCTCTAGTTCAAAAATCATTAACCGCCTAGGGGGTAATACATCATCAATGTCTCCCAGTTGCCACTCGTCTCCAATCTCGATCAATCCTGTCCTTTCGGCCAACACTTCCTTTTGTCTCGAATTATAATCAACAGTAACATCAGGATGCGGTACCCAAACGACCCTCATTCCGGCTCTTCTTCCCGCCTCAACTCCGATTACACTATCTGGGTCTGGTGGACTGTACCTGAGAAAGTCAAGGTTGGTATACATTCGGGACAATATCAGACGAGACGGGGCTTTCACCAGGACTCGAGAGCAGAGTACGGACGGAGGGACTGTTAGAGCAGTAATCCGCTACAGGGAGGATTCCACTACAGAGTAGGAACAGACCCAGGAGCCTGAACCCCGTAGAAGGTAGGAAAATCCACCAGTCGATCACACTGCAGAACCACCCAAATAGAGACCGACTGGTTTTTCTACTACTTCTACCCTGCATATCCGGAATCCTCCTATTTACTAGACCGCGATTCGCAATAAGTAGTCTAGAGAGCCATCAGTCCGTATTAGAATTACTACTTCTTATAGAACTATTCTAGCTGCCACAGAAATCTAGTGTTTAATGCCGGATAAATAACAAAATACGATCGACTTCACATGGTTCCAGGAAAGACAGGGCAGAGGTACCTACTCCGTACTACTCCGTACTACTCCGTAAGGAGCTTAGCGACGTTAGTAGCGCGTTTACTGAGCCCGGAAGATAGATTTCCGGCGATCGGATCCGCCACGACTAAAATTGAAGATTTTATTTAGCGTGGGTGAGTGCGAAAAGAGGGATCGACTCCACATGATCTAACAATATAACCGCCTTCTACTTTCATATACATACCCCTTTCAGATAGATTCTAAGTTCCTATACCTTTTCCCTTCACAAAGTAATACAGTTGTGATTATAATATAGCTTATATAACGGGCTATAGTCTAATTACCAGAAGTTTCCGGAAGATTTCAAGTATTTTACTATACTTGCGAGAAGAAGATGTGTTTGGGTTATTATAAAGAACATAGCAAAATCATGAATAATAGAAGCGGATTGACAGACCCAGTCTTAAAAACCTTTTCGCACTCAACCACGTTAGCGATTATAAGAGAAGACCGTACCATGTAGGGCGATCTAATGTGAACACTGGGGCATGCTAACTTGAGCACGACCGCAGTGTGGTATGTACACCGTACACTGACCAGTCATACCTGATAAATTAGCAGTTCGAGAGTTTTCCGTGCTCCGTAAGGTGTCTTCGTTCCTGGCACGTTCCCCTAGAAAGCACTAAGGCAGGGCTGGGTGGAGGGTCGGCAGATTTAGGCCTTTCATTTCGCCTTGGGCAGGTAGCGATGACAAGTGATCCATAGATGCAGGTAGACTATGAACTCTGTTTCGCTGACTTTTAGCGAACTCAGTCGGGCAAGGATCTCTCACACACACAGCATGCTGGCGTTCCTTTACGGCACAGTTGATTAAGCTAGGTAGATGAATTTTGTTATCCGGTATAGTAAAGAGCTGCCTTCTATGATCTATCATCCGTACCCGCGAACATACTGTGATATAATAAAGTACAGTATCAACAGTCCGTGACTCAGCGATAGGGACACCTCTCCTCCGTTACTCCATCCCGTGTAATTCCAAAAACATCGCACAAGTGGAGTAACCAGTGCGATATAAGGCAAGCTAAAAGGTTGGATATATCTTAGGTGATTTCTATATGGGACCACCCTTACGTCCACGGACTTTGAACGATATTCCGAAGAATAGTAACGGTTCGCGAAGGCGGCGGTGAGGAAGAAGAGTGAGAACTTGATGTGGTAGTTTTTTCATTGGTAGCCATGTTGTTTGAACCGATAATAGAATATATCAGCACCGCCCGAGGAAAGGAAGAATATGCTGTGCGTACTGAATTGTAGATAATGAGAAGACCACTGTCCTGCCTACGCGAGGTATTTATGTACGAAAGCAGACTCTAACGCCGGTTCCTTCCCGGGATTTTTATGGTACTGACCACATTAAGTTCAATAGCCCATGTTGCTGTGAATAGCCATAATATTATGCCTAATGTGCAAGTCATACAATAGAAAGTCGGGTACGTTCTTTGGAGAATCGTCCAACGCTAAACACCAACATAAGGCTATGAATATGGCACAGCGAACCCCCAAAAATGACCCCCTCAGTCGCATAACCATCCTGAAGCATCACCAGGAAGCTCTCAATCTTCCTTCTCTCCCATTTGACTACAAGCCAAGTTGCTTTAGCAGCACCCACTCCAATTGTGGATGTTGCTGAACTTCCTTCGGATACCAGTTTTGAAATCCGATTTTCTAATCCGGCTGATGAGCCGCCGGCGATTCTAGAGAGCAGAGGGAGACTAGAGTGTGAGATACTTGATCGAACGATTCGTTCTATTGGTACCAGCAAGCTTACGTATGGCGCATGCTCTCCTCTTCATCCCCAATAACTTTTCAGAGACTAATGGTTCCTAGGGCTGTGTATATGGTAATTGGCTCACGTCTTGCTCGACAAGTGTGTGAATATGCCGGTGGCAGTAGATGTAGCGATTTATCTTACATCATTTCAGACGGTCTACTCTTGGCCTATGTCACTGCTGCCCACTACTCTGGAGCCATCCCCGTTGCCTCACCGGGCAAGCGTGACGTCTATGTTTCCCAGGATTATTCCCGGCTGTGGGAGATTATGCTGTCGAGTGATGACGATATCTCACGAAAATCTCGCTTCTCTTCTAATTTCCCGAAATGATCTTCTCTTGGATAAACGCGCGAGGATAAGATTTTATCACCCATAGAATCTAGGTTACTGTTTTTGTCCTTGAGAACTCTCCAAAGCACGATATCATCGCAAATCACTACGAGAATGGCGAGACCGTTCTTCAACTTCCCCTTGCAGGAGGGGATCCTGGTGTGAATGGCACCGAAGGATCCGGTTTGAAGAAGCGATTCGACAGTGCTGGGTTCAAGATTTCGTTCACTACCAGGCAGAAATCCAAACTCACTCACGCCCATCAGAAGTCCATGGCACTGGCGGGGGGGGGGGCTGCTACATGGGCTGTCTATGCAGACAACGCCAACCACAAGATGGATGACTTCATCGGTTCTGCCGAGACTGGACATTCGGCCAACTTTTACTACCGGATCATTCCGGAGTTGAAAGGATTCGGAACAAATTACGAGACTGTTGATACTTGCGGGGACCTGGCATCGTTTGTGAACTTAAGCATTCAAGTGGTGTAACTCGCCAACTCTGGCATAGCGGCTGGCAAGGGTTTTCTAACAAAATGGACAATAAGGTTCAAGTAGACTGGATTATCAGAAGCTCACGGGCAGCTTCATAGTCGGTAGTCCTAAGAGCAACCTCATGGAAGAAGCTATTGAAACAACTGTAGCAACATGGGTGACGGCAGCCTAGAACAAGGTCGACTATTTTACAAAAGCAACTGTTACACTCATAGTACTCTTTGAAAGAATGGTTTACATAACTTTAGTAATCGGGTATTAATAACTAGACATATTTATGCCTTACTATTATTGGTGATATCACCATAGACTAAAGCATCTCCAACATTACCCGTAAGGGGCAAGAAGCACCCCTCCATATTTATTTTGAACTGTGCTTTTTCATCTTTCTTCCTTGCCCCATTGATGCATCTTGTTGTGTCTAGATATAGCTACTCCATACCTACTGAACCAAAGAAGATGATGCTGACTTTTTCTTGCCATTCATACATACCACCCCCAGAAAGAGAGCGAAATCAAGAAACAAAACACAGGCATAGCTGATCTCTAGAAGACGTACTCTACGCAACATATCCTACAGACAGAGAACCAGGATCAAATACCCCAAAAGGAGCACGCTAGATATATTTTTCCATGTTTTTTTCTGTTCATTTTTTTGTTTCATTTTCTCTCTTCCCACTAAGTAGAAGTCTGTTCAAGGCAAGTATTATGTGGTATCTCAAAACAATCAAAAGAGTAGGAGTATAAACGCAGCGCAGGAACGGCAAGTACAGGAGAAAAAGGTGGATATACATAGATCCATAATAGATGACAAAAAAGGACAAGAGAAGAAATCACCTGCCTTATAAGGCAATTGCAAAACGCATTTAAGGAGTTATGTATGTTTGTGTGTCCGAGACGTGCGTTAAATTAAAAGTTTAGATCCAGATCATGCACTTCTCGTGAACGCCTTAAGAGTCGTTGTCAAATGCAATGGTGCCGATAAAAAATCAGGGAATATGAAGCAGAAGAGGGGATGCAGAATTATGCCGGAGATCGGATGACATGATGTGCGAGAAGGGTGGTCGGTATACTGTACATCCATGAAGAATGAGACAATGAAAAAGGTAGAGAAAAGGTTAGAAAGCATTTGAGAAAAAAATGTTAAACGAAGGTAAAGAAGGTACTAGATCTATGGCGGCGGAAGGACGGAATAGAGAAAGAGCGAGAGATAAGAAAAGATGAGAGAAAGCAGTAAAAAGTAAGAGATACTTTTATATTGAGATTTCACCAGGTGAAGGCTTCTTCAGCAAAGTCAACCACCGCACCCTTTCCGATACTCTCGCGAGCGGCGGCACGGACCTCATCTGCAAAGGCACCAGGCCCACAGACCGAGACCACGGTGGCACCCACACGGTTGGGGAGGACTTCGTCTAGAACAACTTGCGGTCGACATCTACCCGGGAACATCTGAACCGTGGCACTGGGAGAGACGATATCACGGCTGCTCTTAGGTTTCGAAACGAACAGCTTGATGGTGAGCATCTCACGACGGCCGGGGAGCCGTAGGATCTGGTCCATCCACTCCCGTACCCATGCAAGGTGATCGGTACAGCGGACAGACCAGATCAGGTAGATCTGCTGCGTGGCGACGCGGCCTTCGGAAGCACGGATGATCAGGTCTCGAACATGTAGCATGTGATGCGTGATGCCTGCACCGCCAGAAAAGAGCACGGCGGTACCGTAGCTGCCCATATTACATGCGTGCGATGCATACGGTCCCTCGATGAAGCCTGTGGTGTGAAGTACCTGGTTGGGCGCAGCAAGAGCCCTGTTGTACAGAGACCGCGTCATTCCCTTCTGAGCACCCACGATAAGGGACACGGAGGTGGGCTGCTTGCTATCCTGCATGTATTGGTCAAGGTCGACCATCGGTTGCTTCTCCAGAAGCGAGGGGCTCATGGAACCGCTGGACGGAGACTTGAAGGGCGAGTCCACGAGTCCGGACGTGGTCACGCAGCTAACCGGCTCAACCCAGGCGATCGAGAACGGGTGAGACATCCACTTGGAGATGCTTGGGATGTATGCATACACATGACCACCAGGGTTAATGTGTACGCGTTTGGGAAGATGGAAAGTCACTTTGCAGGCCTCGCCGGGAAGAGCTTCGACAACGAGTTTGGTGCATCCTTTCTTCCAAGAGCAATTGAGATACAGCAGTCGTGCAATCCGAGCGCATCGCTCAATCAGCCAAAGAGAACCAATTGCGAGCATCCAGGGTTTCTGCGGTAGCTTGTCCAGATCGATGTGCAGGTAGACACCGAGGAAGGCCAGAAAAGCGGCAAGCTGATGGAGATGCAGGAAGGTCTCGTAAAAAGCGTGTCGAAGAGAAGACGGCGAGTGCGTGGCCAGAAAAGCCATGGCGACGGTTCCAACCAAGCCCCAGGCGAAGAAAGGCTCATTAACCAGACGATGGGCCATATCCGAAATGCTCGTCTCAGCCGTTGCGTTCACGCCCCAGGCGATGGTGTGGACAATACTCTCGATCGCGACCATTCGGCCCAACCAACGGTGCAGGAGGTTATAGGTGTCAAAACTGATGTGCAAAACGGGAATCAATGGATTGTTGCGGCCAGCCAGGATGAACAGAGGAACCATGTTCAGGACAGCGAGCGTCCCCGATCGTCCACGAAGTTCAGCCACTAGAGCTGCCTTCTCATTCACGGCGTAGTCCAGGATGGTGCAGTAGGCAATCTGGCTGATCAGGTACAAGACGATGAGAACGGTCTGGAACCGGGTTGGCAGAGTGCCCACATTGATAGCGGACGACAGCTGCAGCTCTCGGTTGTGTCTCTTGTTGCCCAATGGCGAATAGAGAACATATTTCTTCATGTTCGACCATAAACGCGATTCTTCAATACTCCAGAAAGCTTGTTGCCTTGCAGTTGCCGACAGGGAGCTGATGTGACGAAGATAGGAATGACTGATTTGAGCGACTCGACCGCAGAAAAGCACGACGCCTACCACCAATACCGATGTAAAGATAATACGCGTGAACAAAACATCTCGAGGAACATTGACTCCGCCCAGTCCTCGCGAGTATTCGTATACATAGGTTTCGTTCGACGTCGATCCATGGCTTCGCGCAACGAGGTCACTGACCTCGTCCATTGGATCTCGAAGGTTGGTTGGTCTGTGAAACGAGTCGTGATTTAAAGGTAGCGGGAATTGGGTTCGAGGGGTGAAACGTGCTGAGTTATTCGATGGAAGAGTCCAGACGGGCGATTCAATCCGATGTCAATAAAGATCGAGGTCAAGTATGCGGTATGACGAATTGGAGAATGTTTGACGGCTGGCGGGGAAACCTTTGGAATGGAAATGCCAGGAACACTGGGTGACGGGGACAATGGCCTTGCAACCCCGGTACTTATAAGAAAAACAAGCTGGTTGTGTGCGGGACAATGAACTTTCCCCGAGTTGTGTCGTTGCTTTGTCCAAATAATGCAAATGATGGAGATAGTCGCTTATTCAACAACACTCGTAGATGGTTCAATGGTAGCACTGGCTAATACCACAAGGAGGCGGACACCGCGGCAAAATCGAGTAGATTCGATGTCTGAAATCTTAGAACTTGAGACCTGATCATATTACACATGGTCAATAAGGTCAAGAACAACCAGCCTCCAGATATCCTAAACGCTTACCTCCACTCTCCTACATGCATGATCGTACGACGAGGAATTCAGCAAGGGGCTCAAGAGACGCTCAGCGTCGCGAATGACGGAAATAGGCGCGAGGGCGACCGAACAAGAAACGAAGGCGAAAAAAAGGTTCAACTCAACAACAGACAAGTCTATCGATTGAGAGCAAATAAAGATCTTTCACTACCAGTATGAAGGAAGAAATGAGTGAATTTCAAGTCCCAACCCGAGTCGACCAATGGCGACTAGCGAAAAAAGGGGAGGGGATGAACGATCGTGGTTGTCGAACAGACCAAGTCAGTCAAAAGAGGGGAAAACCACAATCCAATAGATCAAACTATTCAAGCTTTTGACAGACAACGAGTGAATGGAGTGGAATATGATGTCAAAACCTCAAAAGGAAAGGACAATCTCAGAGCCAGCTGAATAAGTTAGTAGGGAAAGAATAGTAGGGCAGAGAAGAGAGGAAGGAAAAGACGAAAAAAGGGCCTCGAATGAAGATCCATGGAGCAGGATGAAACCTTAAAAGGCCAACAGGGAAGGGCCACCGCGGATCGGATCTCCAAGGCAGTATTTTCCTAGCGCAAGACTGCGAGCAACCTGAGCAAGACCGAGAAAAAAAAAACCATGGCGTGGTCCCATCGGGAGGAGTTCATCTCGAGCGCCAAGGCGGGCGTCTGCGAGCTGATTTGAACCTATCGGGGCCTCTCCTAAGGGCGCTGACAGGGCATCGGTGTTTCCAAATGGAAGCGGACGAGTCGTTTAGCTCCAATTGGCGTGTCTTGGCAGGTTATCGAATATAAATAACCTTGGAAAAGACCAGGGGGGTTAGGTTTGGGTCCACGGACCCCCCCTAAGTGAATGGCGAGTGCTAGTGCACCTCGGTCATTCAGTGCCTGCAGCAGATGCAAGTTGTGAAGGTGTGCCTGAAGGAAGCGCCCAGCCTACGCGCCCAGGCCCCAGGGCTGTAAGCGGGTTGGCGAATTTTTTTGGTTTTGCTTTTTCTCTTCAGGAACTCAGTCATCGCTTGATCTCGCCACTACCAAAGGCAGTCAGCCCCCGTTGCATCGGCTCTGAAGTTGCATTTGTGTGTTTCATGTTGGTCGAGTGGCCACGGATATTGGCCTGTCGATAGCAGCTAGGCACTAGGCAGCATCACGACCCCACCGAGGGAGCGCGAAAGGGGGCCGGGAGTGAACTGAGCCCTGCAGAAAGTAAGAGGGTTGCTGACCAACTTGAGTATTTGCATTCTGATTTCTCACCTTATGCGAGCCATGATCCAGAATGAAACAATAGTTGGTCGCTTAGACTGGGGCGAGCCGCGAGAGTGAAAGAAGAAAGTTTTCTACTTCTTCTTGTTGGACGAGGGAAATTTCCGACCGGAAGGTGGCCAGTCACATGGCGGATCACGGGTCTCACGCTAACGGTGGACTCGTTAATCTACTGCGATATTGCGATGGATCTCCTATTCCTCTTGGGAATACTTTTCCTTGCTAACGGGCAACGGCTATATTGTCCTACCGACTCCGTTGCTCCGTAGTCCCTGCCCGATCCCATTTCGATTATATTATTCCCTATTATTTGGACTTCTCTTCGCGAGACCTCCGCTTCACAACGTGGTTTTCCCTCCGAACAGACGCAGGGTGTCTCATTCATCTAAAGGATTCGATAGTTCCCTGGATTTCTCGGCGCCTAGGGTCAGTGATAGTAAGATCCCCGAGCTTCCCTGGTGGAAATGAGGCCCGTAATCAATCCAGAACAGGGACTAGCACCGTGGTATGACAGACTAAAGCAAATATGACCTGACTTTTGCTCGCCTCCTGTGTCGATGTCTTGCTATTGGGAGAGCCCTGGGGCTCTTATCGGAGCAGCAGCATTCCGAGAAGGGCGATAACTAATCATAATATTTCATTGATCTATTCATGTTATTTTTTTTATATCTTGAGTTCTATTTTCATGATGCAGGATTCGCTGCCATTTCGACCTCATCGTCCCATCCAACCGCCGTCGACGCAAATCACATCTCCTGAAACGTAACTGCTGGCTTGACTGGCCAGAAATACGACCACACCCTTAAAATCCTCGGGCTTACCCCATCTTCCTGCAGGGATTCGAGCCATGATACCCGCATTACGATTGTTATCGTTGATCAAAGCCACATTCATGTCGGTAGCGATGTATCCGGGGGCGATAGCATTGACGTTGATCCCCTTGGCTATCCACTCGTTAGAGAGCGCCTTGGTCAATTGCGAGATGCCGCCCTTGGACGCTGCGTATGCCGGCACGGTGATGCCACCCTGGAACGAAAGAAGCGATGCGACGTTGATAATCGAACCACGTCGTCCGGATGAGAATTCGGATTCATCCCGGGCCAGAAGATAAGCCCCAAACTCGCGACATAACGTGAAAACAGACGTCAGGTTGACTTGCAAGACCTAGGATCACCCCACGTTCTCAGTTAGCTTTCCAGTTCCGGACGAAAGGAGCTCATGCCCGCGCGTGCCACGCGCAACCCTCCTGTCTCAAGTCTAAAATCAGGAGATGCTGGGGGAGGAGACCAAGAGAAAACGGGCCGTTGGCCGTTGTCTAACTCACCTCGTCCCAATCTTCATCCGGGAATTTCTCGCTCGGATGGCGCCGTTGAATACCAGCACAGTTTAGCAGAATCTGTGGCTTGATTCCTTGACTCGTCAGAGCCGGGATGACCCGTTTGATTGCCTCTCGATCTGACAGCTCTGCCACATGGATCCAAGCCTTTCGACCGAGGCGGTTGGTAATCTCATCGCGGGTTGATGTGTTTGATTCGTCTCTCTAGACCGTTGCCGTTAGCTCCGTCTTTACGTCTACTTATTTGGCCTGGCGGGTACCCCAGTCAAATAACATAAAATGCGTAGCTCCTAGACCAACTCACCTGGATTAGAACGATATCAGCGCCTGCCTCGGCAAGGGCCAGGGCCATGGCCTGCCCAATGCCTCTGGTTCCTCCTGTGACGATAGCGGTTTGCCCGCTCAGCGAAAAGAGTGACGCGGCCATTGCGATAGGGTATCAAGCAAGCTAGGTATAATATACAATTGTAGACCAGACGGGAGTTCTCAGCACTCTGCTTCTTCACAGCAGTGTTGAAGATGAATTTGCCGCCAAAACTATCAAGCAATGTTTTTGAGTTCAACGAAAGAAAAAAGACCAAAGCCAGTTCTGGTGGCCATTGGGGAGCGACAGCCACCTTAAGGCGCCTCCTCACGTGCGGGGCAGCCAAACGCATTTCCAAAATGTGAGGAAGCCATAGCCGACGCGCACTTCAAAGGCCGATACCCCGCAGTCGGCAACGGAACCTCCTTCGGTGGTGCTCCGGGTGGCCACGTGAGGTGTATGCGTACGGTATCGGCGTGTGAATTACCATACTATACCTACGTCGATATCAGAGGATTCTGTCGACAAAGTATTGATTGATCGAGATGAATGCATCTAGAGGGTCTCTATCATTATCAGCTAGAGATCTTTACTGTAATAGGCCTGGTGAGTTAGCGCCAGCATGCCGGCAAATGTGCAACGTGATGAGATCATGCTGCATGTATGTAACCATGCTACACTGAAGGCAGTTACTTTAGTTGGATATCTGGCTTATGTGTTACTATCTACCTAGGCAATTGGGCTTTAAGATAACTACCGGCGTCTAGTTTCAACTCGAAGTAGGACGTTCCCTATTAACATGACAGGAATATCCACCGGTGATGCAGTTAGTAGAGACTACCTGCTTAGGCTCTAGCAGAGACATAATCCCCAAAAGTCTAGGCAACACTGTTCTCGTAAATCCTATCTGCAAAGCCTCTGGGTCAACTGACCAACAGGAGAAATGTCTCTTGGGTATATACCATGAATAATAACAATCGAAAATGAAGTCATCGTCCAACACTCCGTACACCCCGTAAGTAATCCGTACGTACGGGCTGAGTAATACGAGCCGTGGGTCACGAATCTACATCCATTCCATCTAGTAAAAGGAACTCCTTTTCTCCCCACGCTCTTTCCATTCTCGAATCATCCTTGACCGTTGGCTTGACGATTTGGAATAGGAGGCTTAGGATTAGCGTGCGTCTTTGTCCCAGGCCCCCAGCCTACGCCATTTCGACTTAAAGCACGCTTCGTGTGGGGAACTTCGCTGATCCAACCCTTTCCAGGATAATATGGCAGTGCCCAGCTAAAGGTCGGACAGACGCGGAGAAAAAAAAAAATAGAAAGAAGTGTCCTATCTTCACTCTGAATTTGGTTTACGCCGTAGATCGATTTCGTCCTGTCTGACTGATCTTTGTGCTTTCTTTCCTTATGGGTGAACCTTTCTCCTGCCTACTTTTCTCCGTCCCAACCGTGTTTCTCTGCCAAGCCCGAGCTGCCAACGATGCTGTGATGAAAATGCCGCTTTCGTGCTACGTTTGCCTTTGAATTGTCAATTGAATTCATTGAACCATGCAGGAAGCGATGGATACCGATGAACAGTCTCCGCTGGAGAGTACTCCGGCGTCGAGGTCCAAGTCTCGCTCCGATCACTTGATGAAGCGCGTGTCCAGGGCATGCTTGCATTGTCGACAACGCAAATCCAAATGTGATCTGTAAGTTTGCTTTTGACATCGGGTTTCATCAATCAGATCGACCCTTAGTTTCCTTAAAATCGGTATTCACTCGATTGAAGAGTGCACAGGCTGATCGAGACCACAGAGATAGTAGCGGCAGTCCGGGAGTACCGCCGTGTCAGCGGTGTATCCGAGATGGTCGAGAATGCGTCCTGGGCAGCTCGAACCGTGGGGGCCGTCGCATTCGCAAAAACAAATTGAAAAACTATACGCCAGACACCAGCCTAAGCGCTCGAAGAGATTCGATTCTAGAAACAACCAGCCCCACCAATTCCGATAACCGCCAGAGCACGAACGGCTCTTATCCCGGCCCGGTAGTTTTTGTGCCTCCCAATCCCCCAACAACGACTTCAGCATCGGTGGACGACGAAGATGCGGCCTCAATCGGCTCCGTGCCGCAAAATCCGTCAGATGCGTGGCAGTGCTTGACTGGCATTGCTAAAAGGGGCGTAGACGATGCTAGCCCCGAGGCGGTCGCTGATCCTCTGCGTCCCGGCGCCAGTGGGTTCACTTCGTATAGTGTTCTTCAAAATAGCGGCGTTGCCGAGTTTCAACCCACCGGCGGCATTCGAGCCTACAGGCTGGTCCAGTCGCGCTCATTGGACCCAGGAACTGTATGGCAGCTGGTGGCTCGCTATGCCGAGAACTTTCATCCCTACCTCCCCTTGGTCCCGCGGAAATATTTTCACCGCAGCGCTTTGGATGCGTTTGCCAAGAATGAAAAGCATTTGCTTACTGCGGTGCTGACAATTGCATCGAAGGATCTGGTCGAACGGCCCGAAATCCATGAATACTGCTCCAAATACATGCACGAATTGATATCGGGGATCGCTGCCGGAACCGACTGCGACGTGGAGGCCGTAGAGGCTCTGCTTCTTCTTGCGGAGTGGGAGCCTCAGGGTCTTCGGCCTCGTATTGAGCGCGTGGGTCGCGGAGAAGAAGATCGAGCGGCCTGGATGCACGTTGGCCTTGCATTACGGTCCGGCTACTTCCTCGGATTGGACCGGACGTCATTTCGCGGGGATTCGGGCGATACCGAGACGGAGGCCCGCCGGCGGCTGGCGTGGACGAGTTGCTACATCTCCGATCGATTGATTTCTGTTCGCATTGGACGTGCGTTTTGGTCGCGAGGGCCAGGGCCGATGACAGGTCTTGTCAGTCAAGACTTTCCTTCGTTGCAGCCAATGAAAGATGGGGACGAGGACTACGCCCGGATATTTCAGGCAACTCTTGACCTGACTCAACTCTACGGAAACGTCCACGACTTGCTTTACTCCGGAATGCGGACTAGCAATCAGATGATGCTCATGGGAGATTATGTCAAGTACGTGGACGACTTCCGACTAGCGATTCTGCGGTGGAAGTCTCTTTGGGGCACGTTGTCTTGTAAGTGACCATTCCGGCGCCTGTAGATCAATTGGCACTTAAACTAACATCCACCAGGCTCTACGCCGATGCAAGTCACACTACAATTATCATATGAATATCTGAGGCTGTATACCAACGCCTTTGCGTTTCAAGCAGCAATATCCCAGTCATTGGTTTCGAAGACCAAGAATGATGATCAGTCACAAAGAGAACATCTGCGATCAACGTTCAACAACGTGGCCTCCATGCAGGACGCCAGGTTCATTTACGAGTCTGTGGATGCTGCCAAAGCATATCTGACCATTCTCGTTGACATGGTCCACCCGGAGAAGCACCTGCACTTCATGCCTCTTCGGTTCTACCTGTACGGCATCTATGCAGCCGTCTTCTTATACAAGGTGCGCGTTCCCCTCAAAGCACACAAGCAACAAGCTAACGGAGCCAGGCGCGCTCATTCGGCGTCATGCCACATTCCGAAGAATTGAATGTTCGGGACCTCGTCACTCGAACTACCGACGTTCTGAAACGAGCCAGTGCCGGCCCGGACGATATCGGTTCGCGGTACTCCCGACTTCTTGAGCTGCTTTGGCAGTCCAAGTCAACATCGATCTCATCACCTGCGGGAACACAGCAGAGTAGCGATCTCCGGATGCAGAGCAGTTCCCTTCAGCATCGCATGGCCGAGCAGGCCAACTACGTACACTTTAGCCCCGCGAATGACTTCTCCTGGTTGGATCTGGAAGCCGTCGGAGATTATGTCTCGGGCGACCAAATATCTGGCAACACGCTGGCATTCGATGCGTTTCAAAATCCCGACCCATTCCAAGATCGGTCGCAATCATGGCAAGTCCCGTGGTCAGGGGACATGAGCAGCAGTCTTTTGTTCTAAGTGTATTGTATTGTATATACAAGGAGGGTCTACTTCTACGGGTCTGACCAAGGCGTGGAACTGTTCCTTTTTGGGACTTATGAATAACCGGCCTTCGTCATTTGCTCCAAAAAGACAGACATGCCGTGACCCCCTTTGACCCCCCACTCGGTGCCCATGCGGGGCTGTGTGGGGGGAGGAGCCATCGTCACTCGGAATCTTGTCCGGCCCTCACTTTCATCTCTTGCCGAGGGAGCGGAAATCGCTCCTCACCTTTCATGACCACATATACTGTTGCAGATAACACCGAATCCAAGGAACCCGGAACTCCTTACAGTCATGGCGCAGCTTAATGAGATTCGTGGCCGTTTGGCCTTGATCACCGGTGCCTCAGGCGGGTAAGTGATTTTCCCATCCGTTAATTTACCCGCAACGCCGTGACGATCAGATCCGGGATGATACTAAACGCCCGTTTTAATAGAATCGGGGCAGCCTGTGCGCGCCAGCTGGCCGAGAGAGGGGTGCATCTCGCCCTAACGTACTCCTCCAATTTAACTGCCATCACGGGTCTCGTGGACGAGCTCCGTTCCAAACATGCCGGCGCCTACGCCCTCCGTATCTCCATCCACCAGGTCGACGTCGCCTCGGCCGACCAGATACAGGACATGTTCCTGCAGATCGACAAGGAGCATTGCCAGCGACCGGACATCCTGATCTCCAACGCCGGTCACGGCAAGCGCATCCCCCAGGTGTGGGACATTCCTCTCGAGGAATTCGATTACACCATCAACGTCAACCTTCGGGCCTCGTTCATCTTGGTTAAGGGAGTCGTCGAACACATGAAAGACCAGCGCTGGGGTCGCATCGTATTCATGTCCTCGATTGCGGCACAGGGGGGTGGAATCAACGGATGTCGTGAGTTCCTCTCACTTCCTTAAAGCTCGAAGGGTTATATCTTATGTTCCCGGCCCTGTAACTAACAAGATAATCAGACTACGCCGCTTCAAAAGGCGGCATGACTGGGATGATGAAGAACTTGTCCACCCGTCTCGCCGAACACAACATCAGCGTCAACGACGTCGCGCCCGCCATGATCGGCGATACGGGCATGATTCCCAGCGCGCAGGCCATTCCGGAGGTTGCGGCGGGTATTCCGCTCGGTCGGCTTGGGGTTCCTGAGGAGGTTGCGAATGTTGTGACGATGTTGGTGACGACGGGGTATATGACGGGACAGAGCTTGTTGTTGGGGGGAGGGTTGAAGTAAAAATAGTCTGGTGGCATTGTAGGCTCGTGTCAGTGTAAGCCTGTAAGGTTTGATGATTTATGATTGAACATGAATATTGTCTATTCCCTCTACTATTTAACTGTATACTACCTAAGTGTATATAAGGCTTCCCGTTTAGACATGGTAAGGTACTGGTAGTTCTCAAGACAGGGCTAAACACATGAATGTAATATATAACATCATAATTCAATTCATTTTTACTTCATGTCGTCAACATCACCGTATACACCCCCTTCCAGTCTATACAAAATACACCATCCATCAACCCTCCTAACCAGATCCACATAAAATATATCTACATAAACCCAACCCATCTAAACCCCCAGTTACTAACTCTAGCTCTCAATAACAACCTTAACAACCGGCATCCCCACCTCATCGACCCCCTTCCCCGCCAACCCAAACGCCCTCTCCCCCTCCCTCAACCCCAACCGATGCGTCACCACCTTCTCCTCAACGACCCCGAACCGCCCACTCGCCATCAGCTCAATCGCAGCCGGATAAGCATGTCCATCATACCGAAACACCCCAATGATATCGACCTCCCGCAACGCCGCCGCCCCCACCGGCACCGTCTGCACGGGGTTCCCCATCCCGATTTGCACGAGCACGCCGCCCGGCGCGGACGCGTAGATCCCCGCCTGCACGCATGCGGGCACGCCGGTGCAGTCGTAGACGCGTGCGAACCCCGCCCCGACGGAATGGGTGTCTTTGAGGGAGGTGGCGAGGGTTTGGGCGTTTGTGAGCGCGTAGGTCGTTTGTTCGGCCACTGGCGCGTCCGGGCCCGGTGGGGGCGTTGCTGGTTTGGGGATGAGGGTTGTGCGGAGGTTGAGGTTTAGGGAGTCGGCGATGGCGAGGCGCGAGGCGTCGATGTCGGCGATCACGATGGTCGAGAAAGCGTTTTGCACGGCCAGCGCAGACGCGAGGAGGAGGCCGACGGCGCCGGCGCCGAAGATGAGCGCTGACGACCCGGACGCGTCGCCTAGGTTCTGCGCGAGTTGGAGGTCCGCTGCACTAGGGGGTCGGGAGCGTCGGATGGCGTGTAGGCACACGGCGAGCGGCTCGACCAGCGCTCCGCCGGCGTAGCTCACGTTGTCCGGGAGCTTGTGGCACATGGAGGCCGGGTGGGTGGTGAGTTCCATGAGGGTGCCGTCGAGATGAGGGTAGACTTTTGCGGAGCTGCGGAATTGCATGCCGGGGCAGATGTTGTAGCGGCCTTGTTGGCAGAGGAGACATTTGCGGCAGGGCAGGCCGACTTCGAGGGCGACGCGGTCGCCAACTTTGAGGGTCGTGACGTCTGGTGCGACGGCTGTTACGATGCCGGAGGATTCGTGGCCCAGGCACATGGGCGCGCGGACGACGAAGTCGCCATTGCGGCCGTGGTTGTAGTAGTGCAGGTCGGAGCCGCAAAGGCCTGTGGCGCGGATGGCGACTTGGACTTCTGAGGGGGCGGGTTGGGAGACGGGTTTGGATTCCTGGAGAAATTAGCTAGGTTTTTATATTGTGTTGATGTAAAGGTAGGGTTACCAGACGGAGGTCTTTGGCGCCGTGGAGGACTAGTGCCTCGCAGGTAGTAGATGCGGTCATTGTGTCTGGGGAGAGGATAGATGGGAGGATGGAGGGTAGAAGAGAAACAGGACTAATGGAACGGCGTCATGCGGAGGCGCAAATGAGTCTGTCTGGCCATATTTAAGACAGTAGAAGATAACAGAAACATTGCTGGTTATCGGAAAAGCGACGTGGGGTTGGAGAACGGATTCTCTCCGCGTCGGTTATTGAAGTCAATAGCCGACTTTTACGGTACGAGTACATAGTTTTACCTGTTGTTGTTAGAGGATGTATATAGCCGGATGACACTCTACACAGTTGTTCATGAGTTTATCATGAAGATATCCTCGAGGAATGCATCTATAGTATATAGATACATACTCATTGCTCACTCTATCAATTGGCCCGTTATTATGCTATCGATCATAGTGCTTGTATACTAGGTATAGTTACTCTACCCACCTGGTAGTATGACATAGATAGCATAATACAAATACATACAAGCCCCGAAGAACCGGCGACCCCCCACGCCAGAAACATCGCAATCAAACAACCCTCTTGACCAGATTTCCAACCAAACCATCATAAATGGTTCGGTGACCGGACATTTCTCCTGTGTCATTTCCTGCTCCATTTGATTTTCCCTCTTCCTTCAATTCTTCCTCTAATCTCCCATTTTGCTTCACTTGCCCTTGTCTATACCCCCGTGTACACTGTAGCCAACCCCGCGTCTCTGACATCATGCCCTCCGCATTGCTGATCGGTGCCATTACCCACGCCCGCAAGGAGTGGGAGGACCTGTCGTCGCTGTTGACGCTGAAGGTGAGATTTTCGGTTCGGCAGGGCTTATCGTCATAGTTTCCCTAATTAAAAGGATAATAGGAATTCCCCGAGGGAACGCGCGAGGATTTCATCCGCAATTGCAAAGACGGGCAGTACGACGATGTGCTGGTGATTTATCGGTCCAATGCATCGACCAAGGTAGGACCAGGAGCCCAGTCCTGCGATGAAAGACATCTGGAGGCTAATTCGTGGTCATTGGTGGTTTCCATCTAGTTTACCGGCCCCTTCGACGCAGAGCTACTCTCTGTCCTGCCCAAGTCCCTGAAATATATCTGTCATAACGGCGCCGGGTACGATAATGTGGATATCCCGGGGTGTACACAACGCGGTATGATCCCTTATATTATACTTCTGGCACAGCAACATGAAGCAAGTGTCTTTACTGACTGTCTTTTTTATTTAGGGATCCTGGTCTCCAGCACGCCTGTCGCAGTTAACCATGCGACGGCTGATGTGGGTATTTTCCTCATGATTGGCGCTTTGCGGCAGGCCTACGTGCCGTTGGCTGCTCTGCGAGCTGGTATGTCCTCTTTCTGCTCCTGACCTGATCTATCTAATGGGAGTTGGTCCTTTGAAAACTGACCACACAACAGGCCAATGGCAAGGAAAGGCTACTTTGGGCCGCGACCCTCAAGGCAAAGTGCTGGGGATCCTGGGCATGGGAGGCATCGGTCGAGTAAGCACCTATCCTATCTACGTACCTCTCCTCTCTTCCTTACGAGACAGAGGACGGGAAAAGAAATCCCAACTGACTCAAAATTAGGAAATGGCCAACCGCGCAAAAGCCTTCGGCATGAAGATCCACTACCACAACCGATCTCGTCTATCGCCCGAGCTAGAAGGCGACGCTACGTACGTGTCGTTCGACGAGCTCCTGGCGACCTCAGACGTGTTGAGCTTGAACCTGGCCTTGAACGCCAAAACCCGACATATCATTGGGGAAAAGGAGTTCCAGAAGATGAAGGACGGGGTGGTGCTGGTCAACACGGCCCGAGGCGCGCTGATTGATGAGAAGGCGTTGGTGGCGGCGCTGGAGTCGGGCAAGGTAAGCATTCCCCAGTATCCGTACCCCAGTCTAAACGGTGTTCAGGGTCTAACGGTATCTACTCCTAGGTCTTGTCGGCGGGATTGGACGTGTATGAGAACGAGCCGGTCGTGGAGCAGGGGCTGGTTGACAACCCTCGGGTGATGCTGTTGCCGCATATCGGAACCATGACATACGAGACGCAGAAGGATATGGAGCTGTTGGTGTTGAATAACTTGCGCTCGGCGGTGGAAAAAGGCGAGATGATCACGTTGGTACCGGAGCAGAAGTCGTAGAGGTAGATACCAATAGATAGGATAGGGAATATAGATCTTTTGAATTACATGTCGTTTGAATTATAGGGGCATATCGTGATCTGGCCAGCTAGTCAGATTGCTGTAGACTGTCGTAGAGATGACAGTAACTATTATTAGACAGAGAAAGTGGTGAAGCATGCGGAAGAGAAGGAGACTTGGCGGCGATCGGGGGTTCTGCCGGGCGGTGAGACAGCCAACTACCTAGTGCAGCCTAGCGTTAGGGCTCGCTTAGGGCCCCGAGCGCCAAGAGCGAAAAAGCGCACCACAACGAGACGAGCCTCGCGATCTCAAGTTCCAGTGGCCGCCGAAAGAAAAGCGACAAAACTTCTCACCCGACATCGAGGACCACCCCGCCCGGCAACCACATCAAGATGGTGAGTGCTATTTTCGCTGATGGTTTATGGTGATGAAGACATGGGCCGAATGAGACGAAACTCTTGTCCCTCTGCCCCGTTGTGATCCCGATCCTTGTTCGATCTTCCAATCCCAATATTGGCGACATCGATGTTCCGAGAGAGCGAGAAAGAGAGAGAATGAATGAGACTTGTCGGCCCTTGTCATCCACCGCCATGATCACCACCTCGAAAGCCTGTCAATTGCGTTGGAAAATAAAGGATATTGGGGACATTTTATGCTGATTTGGGATTTGTCGTTTTTCAGGTCCGTTACGCTGCTCAGGAGATTCCGGCCGCTAAGAGCGCCCGCGCCCGGGGCTCTTACCTGCGTGTCAGCTTCAAGAACACCCGCGAGACCGCCCAGGCCATCAACGGCATGAAGCTGCAGCGCGCTCTCACCTTCCTCGGCAACGTCACCAACAAGTCCGAGGTCGTCCCCATGCGCCGCTACGCCGGCAGCACCGGTCGCTGCGCTCAGGGTGAGTGATAAAAAACTCTTTACGGTGCGGTGGATACGTCTGGTTCGAAGGTCACGAATTGAAAATCGGATGAAAGTCAGAGAAGAAAGAGGAGGACATGTGCTGGAAATCGAACCGATATCATAGAAACTACTGGGGACTTGGACAATTCGTGGACAATCCAGACGGGAAAATCCAGACGCAGGGAAGGAACAAATCGGCTGACCAGTTTCTTTTCACTTTCCAGGCAAGCAGTGGGGTGTCAGCAAGGCCCGCTGGCCCGTCAAGTCCGCTGAGTTCCTGATCGACCTCCTCAAGAACGCCGAGTCCAACGCCGACACCAAGGGTCTCGACACCGGCAACCTCGTTGTCAAGCACATCCAGGTCAACCAGGCTCCCAAGGGTCGCAGACGTACTTACCGTGCCCACGGTCGTGTATGTGTTTCCATCCGGTAAATTCTGCTCGAGCACCGAAGGCTGACTCGGATTTTCTTCTAGATCAACCCCTACATGACCAACCCTTGCCACATCGAGCTGATCCTTACCGAGGGTGAGGAGTTCGTCCAGAAGGGCCCTCACGTTGTCAAGCGCGAGGAGGCTCGCCTCAGCTCCCGCCAGCGCGGTGCTGAGATCCGCCGTGCCATCCAGGCATAAGCGGTTTGTGGGTGTCGGGGGGAAAGTAGTAAAGTAGTCGGAAAATGAATGGGAAAGCCGGAGTTTTCTGTTGTACGGAACAAATACCTGGTCACGGAAGGAATACAAAAATTAAATTTTTGCCAAAAAATTCGAATATCACGGGCACCGATGATGATTCTCGGCTCGTAACTGTCTTGTTATGAACGTGTTCCTTGCGTCTTGACTCTTGTTCCGACCTTCCCTCTGGTTTTGCCTCTGGACTTGGAGAAGAGCCGGGCAGTCTTTTGGACGTCGCCCACGGCTCTTTACGACGAACGAATGTCATTACCGAGGTACAACCTGACCCGGTACTCTTCTCATATACTTCGAAATACTATTGAGCGTCTCTTTTTTTTCATGAATGGGTTACGGAATCACTGTCTACGATCTTGACTGGGTGCGCTGATGTTAAGACTTATCTAACCTGTCCATGTCTTAGCTGGGTTATGGGGAATTGCATCCCTCAGCCCTATCGTAATCGTAGTCACTGGATAATCCTCGATCATAGTTATGCGGTCGAGATCGGCCTGCCTATGGGTAACCCGACAGGACACCTAGCACTCCGTACAACACTCGGACTTATACCCACTAGTCTTGTCAGCCAGTTGCATAATGTCCGGCCAACAGCGACTGGTCTGCAAGGCCAAGGGTGGCTGTGCTTCCATGCAACGCTGGCCACGAGATCCGGACAGACTGCGAGGACTCGTTGCTTTTTGAGCTTAATGAAAGTCCACGAATAGATGTCCCCAGAGATAGAATGTAACAAGTACCCACAGACTGATGACGATGTAAGATCTTTAAAGTCGCTCGGAAATAAGTATATATACGTATGCCGATGTGTCAACGATCGCATTTGCCTGGATCGCCGCGCAAAGTCCCAGGCATCACCATTCCTGACGGATGGAGAGGGGTTCGGCCAAGAATCAGGACGATCTAAGGATAGAAAAAGGGCTTGCGTGTCGTCGTGTTTGCCACTTTGATGGAACTCTGTCTGCCTTGAACTGGAACTGGAACGGGAACCTGGGGGCCTGAGGGAAGTCCTCCTTACCTAAGCGCTGTTTATCGCGCCGTCTTAATTTCATCGGACAGAGCACCTCCTCATCTGCGCTTTCTTTCTTTTTTCCACATCCGTCGGCGGAATCGGTCTTTGTTTTTTTTATTGGTCTTTTATTTCCATCCGGCATAATGAAACGGATATTTGGTTCCTTTAGCAAGCGGTCCAGTAGGTCGTCCTTGTCTTTGCGACATCTAATCAATCGATCGATCTAACGGCTACTCATCGTCCAGACACAGCGTCCTCGCTGGACAGCCCCGCGGCGTACCCTGACGACTCTCCCGAGGGCGTTATCTTAAGAGAAGTGGTTCGTATATTATTACAGGATGATTGAGACCTCGTGCTGCGAACAGACTCCGCTAACACTATGGTGATTGATAGAATGCCTTTTGCGAAGCGGGCGCCGGCCCCGGCAATTCCGTACGTACTCTATCACAATAGGGGAACCCCCTCCTTTGCCAATGCGAGGCAGAAGGCTTACAGTTTTTATTGCAACAGCACAGTACCGAATTCGTCCATCTTCCTGGTATCGTCGAAAGCGCCGAGTCCAGCCCCAATGCCGCCCGCGAAGCCGCCCATCGCATTCGCAAGTTGCTCTCCGACACGGCCGCCACGGCGCCGGCCAATGTGCAGTATAATGCAATCATGCTGATTCGCATCCTCATCGATAACCCCGGTCATACGTTTACGCGCAATATCGATGCCAAATTTGTCGCGACCGTCAAGGATCTCCTGCGACAGGGGAAGGACCCGAGTGTGCAACACTTCCTCCGGGACACTCTGGATACTTTTGACACCCAGCGACCATGGGACGAGGATTTGACGTTGCTTCTACAAATGTGGAGGAAGGAAAAGACGAAGCTCACAAGATCCAATAGTGGGGTATGTGAACCTATTGGGAGTTCCAGGCAACACCTTGAATACCTTCAAATGGTCAAACCAAGCGCTAACGTTTCTTCTGGATATAGAGCACTTGGCGTTCGCAGTCTTCGCCCCAACCCCAGGGTTCACGATCGAATTACTTTAACATTCGACAGAATAATGCATCGCTTCCGCCCCCGGACGAACTGGCCGCACGTGTGTCCGAAGCCAAGACGTCGGCGAAGCTCCTGATCCAGTTTGTGCAGTCAACCCCGCCGGCAGAGTATCTGGAGAATGAGCTTATCAAGGAGTTTTCCGACCGGTGTCGGGTGGCATCTCGCGCTGTGGAGAAATACATTCATTCGACGGACCCGACGCCTGACGAGGACACGCTGATGACGTTGATCGAAGCAAATGATGAATTATCGGTAGCTCTATCGAAACATCAGCATGCCATTCTCAAGGCTCGCAAAACCATGGGCCAAGCCGGGAGCCAGTCGCCTTCTTCGTCGGACGATACGTCGGCGTCGGGGGCATTGCGGCCGGTTCCTCCACCACCCCCTGTATCACAATGGCAAACGCAGAGTCCTCCTGGACCCTCCGCGGCACCGGCGCAACCACCTGCAGCGCCGATGATGACCCCTGCAGCAGGGTTCCCACCGTCGACAAACAATGGCGCGGGACAGCATGAGTATCGGTCCGAGGATTTCCAGGTCCAGAATCCCTTTGCGGACAATTTCAGTGCCCCTATGAACGCACCGACCCATGCCGAAACTTCACGGATGGATGGGCCGTCCAACGACTGGTGGAGCGACCCCCAGCAACGGCCTATCCAGCGAACCTGACGGCTTTTGAGCGCTGCTTGGCATTATTTCCCTTTCGTCTTGTGTTCATTTTTCTATTTATATTCCTTCCCCTTGATTCTTTACATATCTGTTATCCCTCTACTGTCATTGGGCGACAGGACGAGTGAATGTCTTGCCACGATTTTGTATAACTGTACCCTCCCTGTTATTTCGATTCCTATGATACCTCTTTTGCGGATCAATACTCATTGAATATTCTTTGCCTAAATTATACATCTCTTCTACTATTTCTTTCATTCTTTCTTGTATGTATAACTCTCTGGTAGGCGGTTTGGACGGGACAGAAGTACCTATCCGGCCGGTGGGACGATCAAATAAGGCCCGTTCGGAAAAGTTTCAAGCAACTATTGAGGGCTTAGGTGGAGTTCAGTGTCTCCTCCGTAAGGCCGAGCCCATACACAGACTATTGACTTATGGCTGATCTTTTCCAGGAAATGCGACCGATCAGAACGGTTATTAAACATAGGAGACTCCAGGACCACGATGGTGCTGTAGCGGGTGGGGCGAGATTGGCCCAAGGAGGAGAAGTCCAAAATCACATATATGAAATATATTAACGGATGAACCAGACAGGATCAAGCACAGAACTGGAGGCAGGCGAGGGTAATTAAGCCAGGAAGCGCGCATGGTTTCACTTGGGGCTAAACCAGGCGCCGGCTTAATGAAGCTGAAACCCTAAGAGTGCCAAGCATCCCGGACCTGCTCCTAAGCTCCTCTTCGATCCTCCACTTTTGTTTCACTCCAATTAAGGTGAAACTCCACGCGCCATGCCCGTCACAATTCACAGGCGCTGACGCTCTTGGCAGGTCTGTCGGCTTCTCGCCGATGCTGGTTGCCAATCCCTCCGGCGGGTTAGTGAACTGTCAGTCTCCATCTTTTCAAACGCCTTGACCGACATCAGTTATACCGCCGTTATTTCGGTGGAGTTGACGGGGGCCTGAATCAGGGAAACTTGATCCCTGGCTAGGACTAGAGTCTTGTTTCACGATCCTTCGTCCGATAGTTATGGAGCTTACCCTAGTCAGCCGTCATCCGAGACTGACGGGAACTTGGTATATAGGCATGGGGGGAGGAACGCTCGTCTTGACTTTTTTTTTTTCTTCTTTCTCTTAGCACGCAGGCTTGCCTTGTCTTCTTTCATTCCACATTCTCTTACACTTTGGTCCGTGACCAATCCCATTCTTTCAAACTTTCATTCACTCTTTATCTTGACTTCCGGTATACTGGTATACCTTGTCTTTCTCTGTCAAACCACATTCTCTTCGAAACAAACCACTTTTCACCTTTCAAAATGAAGACCACCGGATCTATCCTCGCCGTCGCCGGCCTTGTCTCCATGGCCAACGCCCACGGTTTCGTCACCAGCCCCAAGCCCCGTATGCCCGGCTCTGCCATGCAGTCTGCTTGCGGTCAGCAGGTCAAGACCAACCAGGAGTCCGACAACTACGGTAACATCCAGGGTGAGCTCCAGGTCGCCAACGGCCAGAGCGACTACGACGCCGCCAAGTGTGACATCTGGCTCTGCAAGGGTTACAAGTTCGCCGACAACAAGGACAACGTCTACTCCTACAAGGCCGGTGAGAAGATCAACTTCGAGGTTGACATCCGTGCCCCTCACACCGGTGTTGCCAACGTCTCCGTCGTCGACACTGCCTCCAACTCCGTCATTGGCAGCCCCCTGATCTCCTGGGATGAGTACGCCTCTACCGCCTCCGGTGTCAAGGACGACGAGACCAGCTTCAGCGTCACCATGCCCGATGACCTTGGCAGCAAGTGCTCCACCGCCGGTGACTGTGTTCTCCAGTGGTACTGGTTCGCCGAGTCCATCGACCAGACCTACCAGTCTTGCGTTGACTTCACCCTTGGTGGCTCCGGCTCCTCCGGCTCCTCCGACTCTGGCTCCAGCTCCAGCTCCAGCTCTGCTGCCGGTGCCGCCTCTACCACCGCCCCCGTTGCCATCACCACCACCCCCAGCACTGGCAACCAGGTTGTTTCCAGCGCTGCCCCTACCACTCTGGCCACCAGCGTGAAGCAGGCCGCCACCACTGAGGCCGCTCCCGTCGCCACCACCGCTGCTGCCTCTGCCTCCACCTCCATCCCCAAGGACGGTACCGCTGAGGAGCAGCTGACCTACGTGGCCAGCATCTTCAAGGCTCTCCTCAACTACGCCAACTAGATCATCTGATCTGAATTAATTTATCTTTACCCGATATACCTTGCGCATGTGAAAAAAAGGGGGTGGAGATGGCGAGGAGCAACTAGGTGATAGAACTTTTCTAGACCCAAAATAGAAATTTCCTTTTTGCCTGCTACCTAATCTATATCTTAATCCACTATTATTTCGACATTCTTGGCTCTCCAGTCCCCAATCTTTAGTCCATCTGCGTAGTCCCGACCGTACGACTGACAGTGTAAATAGTTTGCCCGTTGCCACTTGCCAACGGCTTCGTAGTAGTTAGTAATGCGAGTCAGATTCCCGATCGCTAATTTCCGGGTTAATCTACTTTAATTTATGTTTGCTTCTCGGCCCTATACTAGCTTTCTAGCACTATCTGGGCGCTTTAGTTCTATTCTAAGCTTACTGCTGTGTCTTTCTTACGGGGATGTCGTATTCGTGCTTCTGTCCTTTGTACGTCAGTGTAGGACTTGGAGAAAGAGAGAGAAGGATCCAATAGTTCAGACGTCTTCTATGGAGTCCATGGGAAGACCAAGTAATAAGAACGAGGCTTGGGAAATAGCATTACGCCGAAGTTTCACCTTGTTCAAGGGTTTCTTTTCTTTACTTCTCTTCTGTCTAGTGCTTCCCATTCCACTGTCAATGGGAAAACTCCGAGTAAAAATTAGTAGTTCTTACTCTCACCGTACATCTGACCCCTCACTTTTCTTTCCATGGTGTCTCGCATGTTCATGACGCAGTTCGTCCACTCCATCTCCATGAGCTCCTACTGTGGAAGACTTGAATGCCTGAGGCTATATTGCCAAGCCTTTCGCCATATCCTTCTTCCTTATCAATAACCACCTTCTTCATCGCAATTTGTCGTATTCCTCCATTCGGTTCGTCATGGTCCTCTCCCCTCTTTTTTCAGCACGCCCACATCCTCTGAAAGGGCATCGCCCTGCAATATTGACTTGGCTGTTAAACTTATAACGTCATGAATTGATGCACTTACCCTGTCGACCTCATACGTGAACTTTCTTCACCGGCTACACATACAGGGTCCTGGACATATTGCCTTGTGAACGACCAGGGGCTCGAGCTAACGAAGTGCTGGTTTCTACTTCTCGTCGGGTCCGGGGAGAATCGCATCCATGTGCACTCGGTGGTCGGCGACACTACGACATCCACGGCATTGCTCATATCGACCCTGACTGTCTGTGGGTTTTCGCTGTCGGTGTCAACTTCCAAGATCTCCCCACCCATCGACATGCTTTTTTTTTTTTTTTTTCTCATCCAACCTACCCCAAGATGAACGTTGTCAGCATCCCACAGACGAACACATCCGGACTTATTTCGGAGAACGGTCTTGGTTGAGGAGCTTGAAGCACCACACTGTGTTACCAGGATCTCCTGTTTTCTCCCCGAGAGTTTAGAGTCTGCTTGAATGCTACGTCTTGTATCCAGCCCTTCAATATACCGTAGCAGCGACAAATGGGGAAGGGAAAAAAAAAAGCAACCTCACCATCCACCAGTTCACCCTTAGCGACCATCGCGTTGGGAACTATATCATCTGCTGTGGTAGAAAGGAAACTGCTCTCCATATTGCGCATGATGCTTGCTAAAACCCTGTCCAGCAATCTTGCCCGAGCATTACACGTCTCATGAGGGTTTCCTAGCGTGGGAATCCTACTCCGCATTAGACCAGGAGTTTCTGGATTTGCGCTGCATGCAAAAACGGGGAAATCTTTGCGCTCCGGCCATGCGCTAATGCGAACTGCCCATAGGATGCACATACTTGGTATGGTGCTAAGATCCGCTTGTCCGGGGCTATATAACATCTGCCTACCTAGCAAGGCAGGCCTTGGAAACGAATGCGTTGCTTACGACACATGGCTCTCATATACTGCTATCGCTCGGGGTTTTCTGGGACGAGGTTGCTTCTCACGATACCGGGCTAGTGTGACTCGGCGTGATTAGCGCGAGGGAAGGGTAGAGTTCGCACCGTTGTCAACTGCTGTAGGAAAATAAGTATGGAACTCGACCCAAGACCGAATCGCATTCGGGCTTTGAAGTTGTAAAGGGTAAATCCTAGACCGTCCCCGATATGAGAATGGCGGACTTGAACCATTCCGCTCCGGACATGCGTCGGTCGTCAGTCAGATCCTCACAGGACGTAGATATTCCGTGGAAAATATCTGGTCTGGGGATACGACTACCGTGAAGAGCGGGGGCAATGAATCTGCGGAGTTGGGGGGAGGGGAATTTCGGTTTTTGCATCTGAAGAGACGGTAGGTTTGGAGATGCTTGTCATTGCGGGGAGTTTTAGGCAGAGTAATGGGGAATAATAGTTAGTCTAGTCCATTTAGGTATTACTTAGCTAGTGAGTATCTAGTCATTGAGCAACGTAGATAGACATGTACATAACTAGCTAAGACGCTGGAAGTGATTTTGTCGGGTTTCTATCTATCTATCTGGAAGCGATCCACATATCGTATGGTTCTGCGATGAGCGGACTTCCACTTGGGATGTCAAATTGACTAACCAGCTACGTATATCTAGAGATGATAATATGTGCAGAAGATTAAGGAGAATGAAATACATCCATTCGCATTCATATACAGACGTACATATACATTCATATAGGCAAGTTCGTAAGACAAGACCAAATCAGAGAGAAAGTTTTAGGTGCATAAAATCCAACAAAAAGGTATTCAAAGTTTAATTAACGAGAGTAAGAAGCGAAAAAAGAGCGGAGGGAAGTCCAAAAAGTGGAAAGCAGAAAAGAATATGTTCTAAACACTTTATAAACATGTATGTGTATGTGTAAGGGAGAAAATGCCGATGATGCATCAATCCAATCCAAAAAAGAAAGGCAGGAAAATAGGGAAATCTATCCACAATCTAAATCACAGCATATGAACACGGTATATAATATGACAAATGGCTTATTCCTTCTTGGTCTTCTTGACCTTGGGAACCCGAGCAAGCCAGTAAATGAACACGGCAGCGAAGATGTTGAAGACGATGTAGACCCACATGAGGCCGAAGTTGCGCCACGCATCGGAGTAGTCACTGTGCACGGCCTGCAAGAACGTGTCGGTGCGACTGATGGCGCAGAACGAGCATGAGCTGGTGGAGTCGGGATTGTCGAGGTATCCACCGGCGCCACTGATGTACGGGCCCATGTAGTCCTGGCAGGTGGTGTTGGGCGGAGGCGTGAAGTTGAGGAATTCCACCTTCTCGCAGATTGCGTTCGTGCCGGACACACCGGTCGAGAGCATAGCTGACACGAGGTAGGTGAAGGGCGAGACGCGGTACATGAAGATCCAGAAGCCGGGGAGAGTTTCGGGAGTGGCCAAGACACCACAGAAGATCAGGCAGAGCGAGAAGAGCAGGTTGGCCAGGTTACCACCCGTCTCAGCGAGTTCGATACCCGCGATGATCATGTGTGCGAAAGTCGAAGTGAAGAGGAGGAAGGAAAGAATGAGCAGCCACATTAGCGCGCCACGTTCGTGAACGGCGTCGGTGGGCTCCGCGTTGCGGTAGAGACCGATGGGGTAGTACCAGCAAACGAAGATAAGGACACTCATTAATGCGTTCCACGGCAGCTCCACAATGATATTGGCCGTCATGAATGCCTTCCACGAATAGGTCTTGGAAGGCCGCTCACGGGCTTCGTACAGCGCACGCTGCGTCGTGAAGTTCGGCATGATCTGTTGGACCAAATTTCCGAAGATCGTGAGTAGCATGAAGATACTGAACATTTGGTTTTGAAGACCCTGTTTGGTGTTCTGGGCGTGGAAGAAGGAGAATCCGATATACAGAGCGGTAAGAGAACAGAGTGTGGCTTTCGAGTAGATGTACACGGGAGTCCGCCAGTACTGGGAGAACACACGAACCAGACACTCGTACAGCTGCACGGTGAAAGGAGCAGCGAACTCGTTGAATCCACTGGGGTCCGCCTTGGTGGGCTCGACCGATTTCTGGGAGAGAGAAGACTTCAGCTCGGCAAGGTGATTCAGGACACCCTTGCGCTCGGGACTCTCACGCCAGACGGCGGGCCAGTCAATGTCGCTGTGAGATCCAGGGGCGGCGCCAATAACTTCGAGCATCCATTCGGCGGGGTTGGCATCGGCGGGCAGCTTCGGGGCGCCATTCCTCTCGAAATAGCTGGCAAGCGTAGACGACTTGTCACCGATGTCACCGAAGTACACAGTCCTTCCACCACGGGCGAGGAACAGAAGGCGATCGAATCGTTGGAAGAGCATGGCAGAGGGCTGGTGAATAGTACAGAGAATGGCCTGTCCATGTTGAGTCAAGGTGTCGATGAGATCAAGAATGGACCAGGAAGTTTGACTGTCGAGACCGGAAGTCGGCTCGTCGAGGAACAGAAGGAGCTGGGGTTTGGCGGCCAATTCAACACCGATAGTAAGACGTTTGCGTTGTTCAACGTTCAAACCTTGTATCATGTTAGACCGCAAGCCAATCACAAATAGCCAGGGAGAGCATAAATACCTTCACCAGGGACACCAACGACCGCGTCGGCGTACGTTTCCATACCAAGCAACTTGATGACCTCTTCAACATAATCGAGCTTTTCCTGACGGCTGACGTGGGCGGGCTGACGGAGGAGGGCACTGAAGCGCAGTGCCTCTCGCACGGTGGTGGTGTGAAGATGAAGATCCTGTTGTTGCACATAACCCGTTTTCCGCTGGAAAGACTGGTCCCGAGGGCGACCATCCACCAACATGTCACCGGACACGACACCCATAGTGACACGAGTGGCGAGGACATCCAGAAGCGTAGTTTTACCGGCACCGGAAACACCCTGAAGCAGTTAGTATTAGAAGAGAGCAATTAGAGAATGGGTCGGAGCAAACTCACCATAAGAGCAGTACAGGTTCCCGGCTTCACCCAACCATCAACGTGGTCAAGGATGCGTCGAGGCTCGTTCTTGATCTTGATATCGTAGCACACGTCTTGCCAGTGGAAAATAGCCTCCTGTCGCTGGATACCAGCGGATTGATGCTCGCCAGATTCGTCCGTCTTCTGCGAGGCGCCAACGGCCGTGCTGGTCTCGAGATCGTCGGGGTTGTGATGAGCTTGACCGCGACGGAAGAGCAGAACTTCACCCTTAGACTTGGCCTCAGAGATGTACTCGGTGGTGGACAGGTGGGTGAACATGAAAAACACCATAAAAGCGATCATAATACCCAGGTTCCTCCACTTGTGACTTTGATAGTACTGGAAGCTCTGAGCAAGATACGTGGTTCCATCGATGTCAGTGGCACCAGCAACCGCCCCGACCTGAGAGCAAACTTGGTATGCCCGGTCGGAGTATCCATCGCCGGATGGGACAAATTCCTGAAGAGAACAAGGGAATGTCCGGCCGTGGAACTCGTTGACCATCAGACTTTCAAAACCGTAAGCGATCGGGTTAATGTAGTTCATCCATCGAGACCAGCCAAGCATGTTTCTCGTGGGAATGGTGAAACCGGTGTAGATGACCAGACCGAGAATGAGAATTGCAGCGGGCACCAAAGCCTGGGACAGACTGCGAGAGGAAGAAGCGATCGTACGGAACAGCATAGACATGGTCAAGGTAGTGATGAACGAGAAGAGCAGGAACGTGAAGAAAGCGCCCGGCTCCTGGCGAAGACCAGTCATGAAATAGAGCGTGATGTTGAAGATGATGGCATTACAGATTTTGTAGGGCATATCACATAACATCGAGGCAATAGCTTCAGCGAAGGGGTGGTACATGGCGTAGCGAGACTGTTTCTCGACAATGGGACGTTGGGCGTATAGAGTCAAGATCTGAGCTGTGGTTAGCCTCCCGGGTATCTAACTAACAAAGTCAACTCCGAATGGTCAATACATACCTCTAGCGCACTGGAAAAAGCATTGAGTAAAACAGCAAAGAAGAGTAGAGCTCCACGGGAATAGAAGCTGGAAGTGTCCTCGTTCATTTGGTAGAACACACTTCCAATGACCAGGGCCATGATAAAGTTACCGATGAGTTGGGACAAGGTCAGACTGGCGTCACCCTTGAGACGTTGGAAACCTCGGGTCATGCAAAGGCTGACCTGTTCCCATAGAGAGACGGTGTAAGGAGAACCGACGCGCTGGTTCTTCGCCTGCATGGCCTTGCGAGATTCAATGAACTGGCCCAGCGACTCGCCACCAACGGGGTATTGCTGATTGTACTCGTCGATCTCTTGCATCAACTTCTGGTAGGCGGCACTGCTCTTCCAGGCGGCCGCGAACTCGTCGGGCGTGCGTGGGACCTTGCCATCGAATCCTTTCCGGACAACACGCTCGGACGGGCTGGTGAGAGACGTTAAGAAATCGGCGGTGGTCTGACGGTCGGGGCATTCGAATCCCATGTTGACGAAGAAGTCTCTAGCCTCATCGGTGGGGCCAAAGTAGATCTGGCGGCCTTCGTACAAGACCGTGACCTTGTCAAAGACATCATATGCGCTCTGGGAGGCCTGGTAGATGGCCACGGCGACCGTAGCGCCGGCATATTTCGTCATCAGGTTCAAGGTCTTGCAGAACTCCAGAGCGTTCGCACTATCCAGACCACGGGTACTGTTGTCCCAGCACTGCAACGGACTTCCACTAAGGGTGGCCTCCGCGATAGAGACACGCTTACGCTCACCACCAGAAACACCACGGACGAAATCGTTTCCGACCTTCGTGTTGATGGTATGCGACAGACCAAGCATGGCCATGACGGCGTCTCTCATGTGCAGGGCATACTGCTCCTTCGTGACGCCTTGAATGCGGTTGCGGGGGCACCGAGCAAGGGCAGCAAACTTCAGGGTATCGCCAACAGACAGTTGAGGGAAATGCACATCGGTCTCTGCGGTGTAGATGGCTTCACCCTTAAACTGCTTCCGCATTTGCTGGGCCGGGATACCCTGGTAGTTCAACTCGGCCTTAGGGTCCATGTGAATGCCGTTCATTTCACCGGCCAGGGTCTTCAAGAAGGTGGAACAACCACTGAGATACATAATTAGCACACTGACGATCAGAGAATCCAGGAATGAGTGGTCATCCATACCTTCCAGGCCGACCAAGAACGACTAGCATCTCACCACTCTTGACGAGGCCATCGAAGTCCCGAAGAATCTGAATCTTCTGCTTTCCCGAGCCGGCGATAGCTCGAGCAAGGGCTCCTACCTGAAGTACGGAGTTGAAGACATCCTTCTGATAATCCGTGGGGCTACCGTAACCGTGAACGCTGAGGTTGCGGAAAGCGACACCGGCCTCGCGCTTACGGTGGGCGGGGTCACGAGCGGAGAGGGCGAGCAGGTTCTTCATCCAGTGCTTGGCCTTGAAGTTGGGGCCATGGGGGTTCAAGGTCGAATCCTCCTTAGATTCGATGAACGGGTTCTCTGTGCCGGTCGTGGAGAAACGAGTCGAGTTGCGCGTCAAGCGTTGCGCCAAACGATGGATCTCCTCCTCGTGAATTTCGTCCTCGTTGGCCTTCTCGAGGGCGGTTTCGGCGGAGCTCAAGCTGCTGCTGCGATCGCGGCCCTTCGTCTTCTTGAGCTCATCTTTGCTGGAGCCCTCGCCGGCGTCTTGCATCTCGTAGGATTCTTCATACTCTTCGATGGAGTGGTGGGTGGTCTCTCGGGCGGCGGCGTCCACCTCGTTGTCGGCCACTTGGGAGCCCTGGGCTCCTATCGTGCGTGCAGGATTAAGATTAGGGTTTAAAGTCCCCAGGAGAGACATGATTAAGGCGTTCAGAGACGTCCAGTCTCTGAATTAAAAGTAAGCTTAAACGAACGGATAAACCAAACCATACAAGATGGCAGGTGGGGGGAGGGGGAAAGGAATTATTATAAGTAAAGAAAGAATGAGGGTAGGTTCAAAGGGAAGAAAAGAAAAGGATAAGGAGTGACAGGTAAGACGCAAGAAGAGACAAATGGCGAAAGGATTGCGATCAATAGAACCAGGATTACACCGTAAGGCCGGGAGGGAGCACGACCTTATCCCCGTATGTATTGCGGCCGTAATCTTTCGTGCATCCGAGAGGAAAGGAAAGAAAAAATCGACCTCGAAACCAAGTCGGGGCCCGGAATGGCTCGCGCTTTCCCTCTTGGGGATTTTCTTTTTTTTGCACGGGATTTTAAGTTCGCCCAATCAGGAAAGAACAGTGCAGCCTGAGACCAATCGGGACGGGCACAAGCGAGGATCCGGACCCATCGGCTCCAGAACGGGATCGTAGACTTCTTTCTCTCCGGCTGTATTTTTCCTCCCTCTGCACTTACGAGCCTTACGAGTTTAAGCGAAATGTATGCTTTAATTCTTTTCTTGCGAATCCGAATATCTGGGGGCGGATGTCTCTGCCTCTGACTCCCGACGGCTGTGCTTTTTCCATTTTAAGGCTGATCTTTCCTGGTGGACCCTGAGTCTGTGATCTTTTCTTTGGTCAGCCATATTTAGTGTTCACAAGTTGTCACCCTCGGAGTCCGCAGCCTAGACTGATAAGATCTCTCTGATGGAGGGTTACGACTTCCACCGTAGAACTCTTGTCATGCTGACGGGAAGCCGATTGGGGCAAAATTCTGCGTCCGAGTTTTTCTATATGCAGCCCGCACCTAACGGAGTACTCCTATCGCCACCGTCCAAGTGATCAGGTAGGTAGGTATCATCAGGAATACCCAGTAGGCATGCTCATTATTACGTACGTCGGTACGATTGGCTGCCTGTCGGTCCAGGCGTCAATTTCATGCATATCGCTATGTACTACTGCGGTTGTCCAACTTGAAATCTAGGCTCCTGGGCTCTGGCGCAAGCCATACGGTGCATGTGTCACAAAGACACCGTACAATGTCAATAATGATGGATGATGTCTCATCGACAATAATAATGAGTCAGCCCCCTGACGGTGACAATCAGTCATCCTGCCAATGACAGTCCCTCCTATACACATGAAAAATGAAACAATCCGGGAACGTGGCGATAACCAGCCGGCTGCCCGAGAAGGTTAGCGGCACACGGGAAGGCTCCTGCACGCCGCCAAGCGGGGCGGCTCTCAAGCGATCCGAATCCGGTGGGTTTGGCCTGGCTCAGCCCCTTTTACCGTACCGTATCGGAGTGCCTCAGATCCGAGATCCAGACATAGGTAAACATAAACATCTGCCCTCGAGTTTTTGTTGTCTTGTCGTCGAGTCTGCCTACGTTATTATATATTGTTTATTCTTATCTCCATCCATGTCCGGATTTAATTATGATCAGGCCTCCTTACGTCTCATTCTGCATTATGATTGCATCATTGGCAATAATTACTCAGAGTAGGCATGTCTGTGCTATTTGTATACAGCCCTGTACGGAGTATAGTATACATAAGGTCTGCATCACTCGGCAATGCCCGTCCCATATCCCGAGTGACGAACACCTCGAGCATAACACTGACCACCTCAACACAACCCAATACATTCCTGGAGTTATGACCCCCAATTCCAGGTTTATGAATCTGAATATCACGATTATCCCAGACAGAATCCCAGATCCCGCTGGAATCTGAACCGATCGCTCATCATCCATCCCAATGACCTAATCGAGAATTTTAGTCCCCACGCAGAGGAGAACCCCTACCGGTGCTACCACGAATAATAGCCGTGAATCTGCCCAGAACCATCGATTCATCCCCCGTCGATGGACAAGATCGGCGCGGATCTACTATTTTAATCACCCAGCACTAACTAACTACTACCTGGTTCAGTGGTTCGGCAGTCTAGCATTGCAGATTGCAGTTTCTTGATCCCATCGTATGGAGTGCACGTCGAGATAAAGTGGACTGTTCCATTCCCTCACTCCGTCTGGGACCTGTTTTTGGTTCCTGAAACGCGTCGTTTCCTGGTCGTGTTTTGTTTTGTTTTTTGTTGGTTTGGTTTTTTGTGGTGCGATCGTCCTTGATGATGTGTTTCGGTCTCGTGGGACTCGAACTGGAACCTGGCAATAATAGTAACACTAAATACTAAACAGTAATAATGACTCGCTGTGCTCCATACGGAGTACAGTTACAGTCCTACACAGTGAAGTACCTGGTAGGATCGGGCTGAGATACTGGTACGATACGTCACACTGGTGGGTTAATCTTCAGGGGTACAGACGACTCAGTATGGTGTTCAGAGTTCACACTCAGAGTAATGGTCACACTAACTATGGAGATGAAGATGGGTCCACCCTGGCTTCAAGTTCAATTCATGCACGAACAAACCGAAGACTCGAGGAGTCGAGTATCAGCAATCAGATCTGGACAAGTTAGCTGCATAAAACTGCAATCCTTCGTGCCAAGGGTCTAGCCGGCTATATAAAGCATCGCCGTACTACGGAGTACTACACCGATAGTTGCGACGGTGTACAGATCTCGCTGGTGAAAGGATCTGCGTTCGGTCTGGGTCCGGCACGTCCGCTTGCCCACGCGGCCACACCCCTGGTCTACGGAGTACATTCTATAGAGAACTATGCCGAACTAGTAGCTCTTCGTGTGACTAGATAAAACCCGGGATGCCGAATGATAACTGGTGAATATCATTGCTTCATAACGTACCACAAGGAAGCGGCTGGGATGGTAGTGGCACAATGTCACAAACTCATATGGAGTCTATCAAACCTTCCAGAGGGCAGGCGCTCGACTCATTTAGAAATACATGCTTTCATTGCAAACAACTAAGATTCTTCTTCGGCTTCGGCTTCGGACTCCTCGTCACTATCTTCGTTAATCGGTTCGACAAGGAGGTTGCCTCCCCGGCCGATCTGATCGCGGATCGTGCCTCCGGCATCGATCTCGTACACGGCCCGAGGCATCGGCGAGACCAGTCGGAATCCATACTGATGCTCAAACCCAGTAGGCTTCTCGACATCCGTATACTTTTCTCCTTGCAACTCTTGCAATACGTCGTAGCATTCAACAAAGGCATAAAGCTCCTCGATATCGGCGGCAGGTCCGAACTTGCGGATGACTCGCTCCCCGGAAGGTAGACGAATGCTGATGCGCACCGCGTCTTTGACGTCCGGGCCCGGCTCGTCAGTGATGGTCTGTGCCCGCCACCGCTTCCATTGCTCATTATCGCGTATCCGCTTCTGCTCAGCCGCTTCACGCTCGGCGGCCTCTTGTTCCTCCCGCTGGCGAGCCGCTTCCGCTTCCCGTCGCTGTCGTGCGCGCTCCCGATCAATCGCCAGAGATCGCTCGTAGGCTGAGTCCTGTTGTTCGCGGAGACTGCGCGAGGCCTGTTGCTCCGCCCTCGTAGCGCCGATCCGCTCGAGAGGTTCTTTGTGCTGCGCGATCGCAGACCTAAGTTTGTCTACAAATTCCGTCGGAGATGTAGTTCCGGAGATCCTCGTCACCACCGACATCGCCGTCGACGACACATTCGGCGTGTGCACTATGGCAGCGGCAAAAGGGAATTTGGTGCACTTTAGAGAATTGGCCACCTGGTAGGCCTCCGAGTCCTGGACATTACCGCCCCAGACGAGCACATTGTTCTGCGGGTCACTGACGAAGTCCACCACTTCCCGAGAGAGGAGCGTATCACGGACCCAGCCATTGGTGTCGTCATGTTCGGGGGCAATCAAGACCACCAGAAGGAACTTGAGTTCCTTGTGGGCTTTCTCCAGAGCCATGTTGTATCCATTTTCCAGGAATCCGGGCGAGTTCGTACCATATTCCTCTTCAAATTCCCGGATGAACCGTGCGGCTGTGTCTTTGGGTCCCAGAGCGCGACGCCCATTCGTGTTTCGCCGGGCTCCCTGGAGAGCGGGATTTGCGGTGGTGAAAAAGCGGGGCAGGAAGGGGAACAAGGCTCCAAACAGGCGGAAAGAACCGCAGAGTATGCGGTAGAGAAGATTGAACGGAGTAAATAGTATAGCCAGTAGGAACGGCGGGCGATAGACCGTCTGGTCTTCCGGCTGTGTCACGACTCGGGGAGCAGCGTCGGTAGCTCGGGTGGCAGGGGACAACTGCGCGGTGAGGTCATCTCTCATGAGGTTCTGCGTCTGGCGACTCGGTCGGGGAGGGGGAGTGTTGTCGATTGCTGCACGGGCTTCCTCAACGGGATCCGGCCCTTCGCCATCGAAGAACTTGGAGATTGCAATCTATTTCGTTCGAGTTCTGTCAGCTTCCTCGCCATCATTTGGTCTCCGAGTTTACATCATCAGTCATACCTGAACATTCCATTGGCACCGACGCAGCAGCGGAATAGCTTCGGCCGGCTCCTGGCCTGTCACGGTAGTATAGGTTTCGAGAGCAGACCTCTCGGTGTCCGAAAGGTCGGAAATATCAAGCCCAGAGGAGGACATTGTCGATCTACCTTGTCAATCCATAAACGCCCAGGCTGCAGAGAAATATGCCCGAAGAGCGACCAGGGTCTTGGGGGGAGAAACAAAGACTTAAATCTCTATGAGAACTTATGGAGTTATCCGGGCCATCGAGAGGTGTATATATCACCAAGCGACAAATGCACAGCGTGAAGCAAACGTGGAAGCGTGCAGCAGGAAAGTACCTCAAATGAGCTGGCCTCTTCCAGGAAGCTCCGTCATCGCACCGTAGCGCCAAACGCGCGCCTGCTGGCTGGATGGCACGTGCACGGGGCATACCGCCCGACCGTTCGAGTTCCCCCGCGGGCCTTTTGACCTTGATGCCTCCTCGCTTCATCCGTGGCATGAAGGTGTCTTTTGAGACCTTCGTCTCCGGATACTGGATCACCGGCTTCTTTCTTCTTTCATTTTTATGTCTATGGCAGCCGCTTGTCTTGACTCATCGACCGGCAGCCAGCTTATTATATCATCGCCAGCGCCCCTCCCCCTACGATCCTACGCCAATTCACCCTAGCGGCAGCGATTATTCTTCCGCAGCTTTGCGTGGGCCTCTCTTGTTCTTCGTGGATTAGTGTACGATCTACCTGAATAGAGGAATGTGGTTTACTCTCGACACATTCGGTCACCCGGTCTCTCTTTGTCTCCCTTCAATGGATATCCCTCTGCCTTGATCCGCGCGATTCTCCGGACAGACGATCATCCCCATGGCTTCAACTGGGAAACCCCCGCTGGACGATTCCCGTCGTGGGACGGGATCACCCAAAATCAAGTCACGAGGTTAGTGTCGCGGGTTATGGTGCATTCCGAGTTGGATGTCTGAAGCTGTTTCATATTGAGTTTGAAGCTTGCAAGCTGACAATGCTCCGTCCACCTCTTCAGAAAATGCGAAAGATACCCTATGTCGTAATGTGACCATCTATGGCCGGTGTCGATATGAAGATAAAGGTACAGCGATGGTTCTTTAGCTGTTTGTGGGAGCATCGGTGTGATCTAACATGTGATTGTTTGAAGGATGCGCTTTTAACCACGATCCACAAAAGTTCAATCCAGCATATCAATCGGACAGGTTCGCAACCCCCTTTTCCCCCGATCTATTGCATGAATATATGGACCATGGAATGTCTTGAGTGAGCGATAACTTACGTCAGATACTACCAACAGCAACAAAAAGCGACTCAATGTCGACTCCCCGAGCTTCACACCTTCCCTCTTATCTTCCAATGGATCATCCCCAACGATGTCTTCGGCAACCGCGAAGAAGACCGCCACGATATCTCCCAAGGCTGCAAATGCCGCTCCTTTTCAACCTCGAAGTATAGCTTCCCGTACGGTTTATTGCCTTTGATAAAATTGGCCATTTCGCTGACAAGGCAAGAAGGCTCGAACGCGAGCACACCCTCTGGTCGACAAGAAACGTTGACTCCAGACTGGTCGGTAGCCGAAGCACAGGAGTTTATTCCTCAGATCTTCGATACATCCCACATGGTAAGATGCGCCTGGCTCTTATGTTCTTTAACGTTGCTTGTCCGCCTACTTGTACAACTATCACTTCCGTCCCACGTACATCATTCTGCCGTCATGCATGCGAAACGGGCTCTTGCGGGATACTTGTATGTTTGCTATTGGAAGGAGGAGCAAGTCATGCAAGGTCCCGCGGCCTGCGTTTACTCACTATGATGGAATATTCTTCCACGACATTCGAGGCTGCTGAGCCCTTTGCTTGCCCCGCATTTCCTTGTCTCGATCCTTTTGAGGTCTTTCACAGCTCTAAACTTCCGACATGTGCCCATTTTTGTCCGCCCCCTTACTAACCGAACACATTCAGGCGTCTTTACAAGGAAATAGCAATGGCGGAGTCCCCGCGTCGAGTCCTTTCGATCCCTTTGTGACAGCCCCAAATCATCTCTCCGCTGCCGGTGCGGTCGGTTCTGTGCAAGCAGGCGCATTCCCGCATGAGACTGCAGCTGCCGCCGCCGCTCTAGGCGGGGCCGCTTTTTTCGCCGGGCAATCTGGCTTCCAGCAGCCGGTAAGTAGTTTGACAGGGTAGATCCGTCATTATCATCGCTGACTATTTCAAAGGTTCAATATCATCTGTACGCGCCTATCGGGCCTCATAGTCAAAATACGTTAGGCTATCAGCGAAACGTCCATGATCTTTTTCTTCCAAATGACTTCCGCGAAGAACTTCAAAAGAAGTCGGCTGCGGCACTGCAAACCTTGCCCAGTATGTTGACCAGATCGAGCTTGGATCATCAAGCAGCTAATATCAGTTAGATACGCAACTGCCCGCGCAGGTTGATTACTTCCACTCGTTAGTCCCTCTAGATTTGAACCACCAGAAAAATGCGGCAATCTTTGGGTTTCCTAGCTGGGTTTACAAGGCGCAATCGAGTAAAGATGGGAATTTCTACGCTCTTCGACGCTTGGAAGGTGGGTGCTTGATCTAATTTGCCCTAGACTATATTGCACAGGATCTAACTAGCACAGGTTTTCGCTTGACGAACGAGAAGGCCATCCGCTCCGTTCAGGCCTGGAAGCGAGTATGCAATGGCAGTGTGGTGACCGTTCACGACGCCTTTACCAGCAGAAGCTTCCAGGACAGCTCGTTAATATTTGTCACCGACTACCATCCCCTCTCGAAGACACTCGCGGAGCAACATCTGGGTGCAGGAAACAGATTTCCGGGCCGGCACAATGCACCTATTCCGGAACAGGTACTCTGGGGCTACATGACACAGATCGCGAATGGTCTTAAGGCCATCCACAGTAACGGTCTTGCCGCGAGAGTCATTGAGCCTAGCAAGATTCTTCTAACCGGCAGAAACCGCATTCGCCTTAATGCCTGTGCGATCCTCGACGTGGTCCAGTATGACAGCCAGCGAACCATCGCCGATCTCCAACGTCAGGATCTCGTTGGCTTCGGGCAGCTCATCGTCACCCTGGGTGCCAATTCGCCGACAGTCATGCATAACCCCACCAAAGCCATGGAACACTTCACTCGCGCCTACAGTCCTCAACTAAAGAATTCGGTGTTCTGGCTATTGAATGGGCTGCAAAAGGATCAAGACCGCAACATCGACATCTTCATAACCGGCATCTCCTCCCAACTGATGTCGACTTTTGACTCGGCTCTCCATCTGGATGATCAGCTGACATCCGATCTGAGTCGGGAACTCGAAAACGGCCGCCTCGTGCGACTGATGACCAAGTTGAATCTCGTGAATGAGCGACCAGAGTATGAACATGATAGGCAATGGTCGGAGAACGGCGAACGATACTTCCTGAAAATTTTCCGGGATTATGTCTTCCATCAAGTGGACGCCCAGGGCGATCCCGTCGTTGATATTGGCCACGTACTTACATGCTTGAACAAACTAGATGCAGGAAGCGACGAGAAGGTCACACTAGTGAGTCGAGACGAGCAGAGCTGTTTTGTCGTCAGCTATAAGGAGGTTAAGAAGGCGTTGGAATCATCGTTCCAGGCACTTCTCAAACCTGCTCGAAGGCTTCACTAGAGATGAAATGTTGTTCAGACATAGGGCCTCGTCCCGGTCGACAGCAGTCCTCTGATCCTTCCTCTTGAAATATTCGTTTTATATACATAAAGGAGATGGACAAGATCAAAATGATCGTACTAGTTATTTGTCCGATCTTTTTAAGACCTGGGAATAGCTTTTTCCAAATGTTTGCACATCTCGAAAGATGGATATGATGATGCTTTGGGGGACTTTGGTCGGTGGGAAGTCCGAGTATGGTATGGGTATGCGTATCGATATGGAATTTCCTGGTTTATACAATCTTGTCGGAGGGAGGATGTATGTCCTACTTCACCTATATCCTTCTTTTTTTTTGTTCTTTTCATGTTGTTGCTTTGTTTCCGAACAGACTCTGGAGATATGATATGATATGCAATATACAATGAAGATACAGATCAGCAATTTCTAGATTTATTCTTGGTTTGGTTGTAGGAATTGTGTCTGTATATGGGTGGATGGGTGGGTCGATATGCTATAGACATAGATAAAAGTCTACAAGGCAGAGAGGAAGAGGGAGAGAGTTTCCTAAGGAAACCGGGACAAAAAGATCATGACTCATGATTCATTCATTATTTTTTTGGTTTCAAGATTGCAAAGCGTCTTGACTAATACAAGGTTTGGTTTGTTTCAGTTCAGCTCAGTTCACGATGGCGCTGGTCTGAGTCTGAGTCTGAGTCGGCCATCAATCAATCATTCAATAAATCCATCCATCCTTAACGATTCACCATGCACTATTCACTTCCTTCCCCCCCCCGTTTCAGGTCTGTCCAGAGCATGTACAGCTTGCTAGCGATACCTCTACTGGCTAGATGAGGCATGTAGCAGGGTCTGTGGCAGTGATGGGTAATGTACCACTTAGCTAGCTAGCTCTTAATAGCAGCCATCTTGATGAGAAGGTCTGTCTTGTGGAGGAAACCAGAAACGAAGGGGAAGGGGAAGGAATGGAAATTAAAAAAAAAAAAAACAACGAAAAATAATGACAATTATTGAATAGCGCGCTCTGTGAAAACAGATCGGTGCTCCGTGCTGATCGAGTACCAAGCGAAACAGGAGAATAGAGAGAGGATCTTGATCGTGGCTGCCGTGACCCTTGGCTCTAACCAGACCAGACCAGACAGACCATCATGGCATGATCATGGCAGAAAGGGACGGATTTACTCCTCCGGTTGCACGAAGGGATTGGCAATCTCCTCGCTACCGTCGGCCGGCGAGATCAGCACAATCAGAGTACCGCGGGCGACGATCAGCCCGAGGGAGCGGGTGTTGTCGTTACCCTCGTCATCTGATGGGGGTTAGTTATTGATGGAGGGACTCGGAGGTTGGACATGGTATCAAACTGATTGAAAGGTTTCATGGCAACACAATGGAAGAAGAAAGAAAACATACCACGCATAGATTCCTTCACGTCGTCCAAGACCAGGTTCATCAGCTGATCATAGCCCTTCAACAGACCCGTGACTGCGGAGAGTTAGAAAGATAGACAGACAGAGACAGAGAGAACAAGAGAACAAGGAAACCAAAAGGGAAAGATAGACATACCCTCACGACCACCGTTGAACTTGACCCGCACCTCCTTATCCATATACTTGGTCAGGTCGAGGATGTTTTCCTTTTTGGGCTTCTCCTGCTGTTGCTGCTGAGCACCGCCACCAGCACCGCCACTTCTGGCGCCACGAGCCGACCGGTCGTAACCTCCGCCGCCGCGGCCACGACCTCCTCGGAATGAGCCTCGTTCGGACATGGTCTGAGTGGAGGAGGGGAGAAGGGGCCAGGTACGAAGACCAGAATTAGTCAATCAAAAAAGGAAATAAAATCAGGTAAAGTCAGATTAAAAATAAAACTGGGGCCACGAGCTGGGGGGAAGAGAGTTATGTAAGCGGGGGGAAGGGAGGAAGGGTGGAAAAGTGAATGAATCAAATGAATCGATTCGGTGGGAAGAGAGCAGAGAATGCAAACTGGAATGAGGGGAGGAAAAGTCGGTCCCGGCGGTCCAGGCGCCGGCCGGTGTAGGAAAACGGGGAATGGATGAGGTAAGGGCGGTTAGTAATGGCCAACTGACACTATGAGGCATTTTTTTGGGCTCGGTCGGCAGTTGCAGGTGCAGCTCGTTCGGTGGCCGTGAATCTTTGATTTTTATCAGAGATATAGGGAGTACAGAGTTATGGAGTATCGCAGAATATTCTAAGTTAGCGGAGAGGATAAAAAGTCATGATAATAATATCTATATATCTATATATCTATATATATATAAATATATACATCATAGAAGGGAAGAAAATAAAATGTATTAAAAAAAAGAAAACAAAGACGGCCAGAATCGGCTGACCAACGGAGACCTTAGGCAACGACGGGCGGAGCGCGAGACACTCCGTCGACCTTCGAGGCTTCGACCCGCGTCCTGCAGCGCCTGGACGCACCTCTCCCAATCAATCTCTTATCGGAGGTCGTCCCGTCATCTTGCAAGGAGTTGGTTTCATTTATTTTATTTTATTTTATGTTTTTATTTTTTATTTTCCTTTTCACTTCATTTCAATTCACTTTGACTTTCTATGTTATTAAATATTTAAATCTCCATGTGGACGCGTAGAATGTCTGACTAGCCAGGGACGGTCGCGACGTAAGACGACGGTTCCGACATCCCGGGACACACCGAGTGGTCGGCGGAAGAGACCGGCGGGACTCCGCCCTGCGCCAGAAGGATTGATTAGTCCGGCTGCCCTCTTCCTGACCGCACGAGTTACATGGTATACAGAGATAATAAATAGAAGAGAAATACGGTACATGGTATATTAATCTACTCTAATCCTTCATGTCAGAATGTCAGTCATAATCTACTCAGTATACTCAGTATACTCAGTATATCAGTACTCCGAAGATCCACCGGTCGACACTCCGGGCTTTCGCTTGAGCGCCCGTTCCGCCATCCGCAGCGTCACTCCCGTCATTCAGCCCGGTCATTGGTTCCTTTTATCTTTTTTTAACCCCTTTTGTTAATCCGTGATTAAATAGAAAAGAGAAAATAGAAAAGAGAAAATAGCAAAATAAGATCATCCATTATTACAATCCTCTGCTTCATGGCAATGGCAGTCCGCCCGGATCCTTATTCTCCTAGAGCCCTGCAGAATTGAATACCTCTATACCTTAGTGATATCTTTCTATCTCGGTCCGGCCGGGCCAAACCTGCCCAACGGCTAAAAAAAAAGCGTGTCCGCCTGGAGACCAACTAAACTCCCTCTCCTCCCCTCCCCTCCCCTTCCCTTCCCTCTCTTTCTCTCTGCAATCCATCTGCTTCCCGCACCTCGTGTCTTCCTCCCCCCTCCTCTTTTTTCTTTTTCTGCTTTTTTTATTTTTTGATTTCTTTTTCCTCCCCCTCCCGGATATCTTGTTTCTCCTCAACCCCTCCTCTCGCCCATTCCCCTCTCCCCTTCCATCAATCCGGTTTTTGTTGGGGAACCTGGTTAGCATCATTCGCATTACCTAACTCCATCCATTACGCGCTGCCCAGTGGCTGATCGGTAATCCCGCATTCTGGGCCTGACGCTCCGCCGTCGGCTACTCCATTAACTCAATCGTTCAATTTCCTCGAATTCTCTTTCCCCCTACCCTTCCTCCCCTCCCCGCGATTTGACGGCGCTTTGTCGCAAGACCAAAACAGCTGTTACGTTCTTGTTTTTACCTCTACTCCCCAGCCTGCTAGTCAGACGTCGCCATGGATTCCAGAACGACGACAGAGTCGTCGAGTAAACGACCGCGATCTCCATCGGGTGACTTCCCTCCTATCGCATCCAAAGTCCCAAAGACCCATTCAAATCACCTGCAGATCAACTACCTTGCGCGACAATATCCCGACAACCTCCCTCTGGTTTCCGGCGACGACACGATGCCGGCCATCATCCACTTGATCGGTGAATATGACGGCGTCCTACAACGACACGAGAGCATCGCCGGCAACCTAGGCGCATGTCCCTTGGGTCCCATCTTGATCAAGCGTTTCGAGCGCTTGTTTGACGGACCTCCGCGGGTCCTCAAATCGCACGGCAAAGACTCGCCCAACGTCACCTGGTTGGACGTGGTGGAATTTGCCAAGAGCAAGCCGGAACAGTTCAACCTAGAAAAGTCTCGCAACGGGGTGCGAGTCTGTCAGTTTTATACCAAGCAATGTCGCGTGGAGATCAGCGAGGAGGACTTCGTCCTTATCGCCTCCGGGATGCCCCAGAAGATGATCCCTCCGCAGCCCATCATTGAGGATGAGGAGAAGGAACTGGGCGCGTTGGAAATTCTGGAGAAGAACCTCCAGCACATCATCCAGGTCGCCGACCAGGGTAGGTCCTTCGTCGCGTCATTCGAGACATCAGGGTACTGATCATCTTATCCGTAGTGTCGGCCCGAGCCAGACAGTTGAATCACCGACTGAAGAACCGCCGGACCGCCATCGTCACTCGTCGAGAAAACGATTCCACCCTGCATTCGCAACAGCAGCAACAGCGCTCGATCAGTCCCGTCTGGCGCGATGCCAATGGCAGTCAACTTCCACTCAATGGCAACAGCCAGCCCAACTCAAACGCACACTCGCCCTCGACGGGCTTTGTCGCCGTGAACGCCGGCCGGCCCGGGGCAAGCGGCGGAGACGCGCTGGCGGAGGAGAATCATACCAATGCGCTGTCGTCGCAATTTATGTTTTCTCACTCCAACACAGACAATGTCACTATCATCAACGGTACGTCTATCAAGGGGGCATCCCCGACAACGCGCGCCGAGCTTATGAAGAAATTCTTCACCACTCAAGACCGTCAAGCTCGGAGCGACGAAACGCCCGGGTCCGTCAACCGGCAGTCATCGCGTCCTCCTCGGCCGCGCGCATCGGACGCCGCCGACTACGGCGCCATGTTCACTCCGGCAGCGCCGCCCACCACGGTGGCCATCCCCAGCACCCCATCCTCGTTACTGCCGCCTCCCAAGTCCCACCACCACGAGAAGGATGACGGCGGGCCGTTCAAGATGGAGATGGTTGCGCGCATGGAGGAGCTACAGCGGGGTGAGCGTATCCTGCCCCCGTGTGATCGATGTCGTCGGCTCCACATGGATTGTCTGAAGAACTTGACCGCCTGCATGGGCTGCACGAAGAAGCACGCCAAGTGTTCGTGGAAGGACGTCAAAGAGGATGAGCTGCGGGAGGTGCGGGCCGAGCGCAGTTCCCGAGAGCGGGCAGAGGAGCCGCATCTGAAGGAGACTCCGACCGGTGTGCCTCCAGCCTCTCTACCAGGAACTTTGTCGGCGACAACTACTCCGGGGTCAAGCTCCATGATCCTGGATCCGGAGCGACACCGCGTGGACCGCGAGATGTATCGCGAGCACCGAGAGCATCGGGAGCACAGGGAACATCGAGACCACCGGGAGCACCGGGAGAACCGCGAGACCCGTGAGATGGTTCGGGATGGACACCGAGAATTCAGCGTCCGTCGCGAATCCGCACCGACGACGGGGCCTTCTCCGGGCACGCCGCTAGGGAAGGCTCCATCCCCGCGACGGGCCGTGAGTGAGCTCCAGAGCAGTACGTCGCTGGGTCATGACCGGCGCATGGGGATCCAACGACACCACGAGCCCGTAGGCGAGGATGATGACCAAGGTGCCAATCACCGGCTAATGCAGGCGATCATGGACACGGTCGATCACCACGCGCGGGTGGCGGCGGCGGTGAAGGATGGAGGACCGGACGTTCTTGATCGGGAACGGGAACGCGAACGGGAGCGCGAGCGTGAACGGGAGAGAGAGCATGAGCAGGAATTGGAACGTGAGCGAAAGGTGGTGCGAGCATAAATTTGTTTTGTAACCTTCATCAGGGTAAGAGCATGGCGGCGGTTTGAGAATGATCTGTATCTATGATTGTACTGGTTTGAGCGTGTTTAGATATCCCGGTAGTTTGAGTTAATTGGTAGTTTGCATATGCAGACTGATTTATGTGATCCAAATGTGACTTGGTCTATGATCATCCATAGACACGGCTCTTGACAGAATATATATCCGCCCATCTAGAGTGTGAAAGCCGAGATGATCGACAACCCCGAATGAGCCAATCAAGCTATACAACAGAAACAACGCTTCCAAAACCTTAACAAAGCTTTGCAAGAGAGAGAAAAAAAAAAAAAAAAAAAAAAGAGTCCACTCGTACCAGATTCAGCACCAATAGAGTGAGAGAAGGAAAAACAAAAAGACAAATCAAGTCTCAACGCCAATTGGCGCCGCTGGGAATCGAACCCAGATCGGGACGGGACTGCGGGAAAACCACAACGTCGCATGATAACCATTACACTACGGCACCTTGATTTGATGAAAGCCTGCTCTTTATTTTGCATCATAGCCCCATTAACTGCATACCGTTTATATGTATGCACTCCGGATAAGATTATATCCACCTCCCACACCACCTCTGCCTGAGGTTCTTCACCCCACATTCTTGCCTTCGTTTTACTTCGGCATCGGCAGCGATCGGCGGGGGTTTCCCGGTCTTGTAGTGGAGTGGAGGAGGGCATGCTTAGGCAATTCTTATGTGGTTCTTGTTCAGCGTGCGGGGTGCCGTAGCTGTCGGTGTCCATTGAGGGGAGGGTGATTACTCTTCCTATATTCTTTCTCTTTTCTCCTTTTTGGCGTTTGTCTATTCCTGTCCTCGATTCATCTACCGACTCAATTCGTCCCTTTTCCTCTCCTCTACTAATAACCCCAAAACCAGAAAGAAAATGGACCCCTCAACCCTCACCCTCCCCCCCATGAAAGACCTCACAGTCGAAAACATCACCGAGAATGCCATCCGGATGAACTCACTCTGCGAGGACGAGCGCATGAAATACGTTCTCGAGCGGCTCGTCACGCACTTGCATGATTTCGCGCGCGAGACGCGCCTCAGCACGGATGAGTGGATGAAGGGATTGCTGTTTTTGACGGAGGTGGGGAAGATTTGTAGTGATGTTCGTCAAGTGAGTCAGTCTTCTTTTCTCTTCTCTTACTTATACTTGGGCAGGGTTGGGTTGGATTGGATACTTGACCCCAATGCCGAACTTAAGTACATACTGTACATACATACCTGCGCACATAGCTAACAACGACCGCCCCCTGGATGAGTAGGAATTCATCCTCCTCTCCGACATCCTCGGTCTCTCAATCCTCGTCGACTCAATCGACCACCCCAAACCCCCCACCGCAACCGAAGGCACCGTCCTCGGCCCCTTCCACACCCACGAAGCCACCGAGCTCCCACCCGGCACATCCATATCCTCAGACCCGCACGGCCAACCCCTGCTCGTCGTCTGCACCGTGAAAGACACCTCGGGCAACCCGCTGCCCAACATCAAAGTCGACGTCTGGGAGACCGACTCGACGGGGCACTATGACGTGCAGTACGAGGGCCGCGACGGGCCCGATGGACGGTGTCTGGTACGGAGCGATGAACAGGGAGTGTTCTGGTTCAAGGCGATTACGCCGGTCCCGTATCCGATTCCGCATGATGGGCCGGTGGGACGCCTGCTCGGGAAGTTGAAGAGACATCCGTATCGGCCGAGTCATATGCATTTTTTGTTTGAGGGGAATGAGGGGGTGGATGGATTGGTTACGTGGGTTTCCTTACCTTACCTTACCTTAGCCTATCCTGCTTTTTATCCGATGCTTTGCGGAGTGAGGGATTTAGAGGAGGTTAGAGGAAAACAAGCTAACGCTAACCATCTAAAATGACAGAGCCCTCTACCTCCGCAACGACCCCTACGAAACCTCCGACGCCGTCTTCGGCGTCAAAGACTCCCTCGTCGTGGACATCGGGCGCGCCGGGCCCGAATACGCGAATCGGTATAATGTCCCAGAGGACCATGCGCTCCTGACGTATGATTTTGTGTTGGTGTCTGAGGCTGAGACGAGGGACTTGCGGGAACGGAACTCGAAGGTGGCGTTAGATAAGCTGGGGAGAAAGGTGAGGATGGTGGATGGGTTGCCGGTGCCGGATTTAGATTGATCTTGTTTCTTTTTGGACTATGGGCTGACTGGTGGGTTGGGAGTGATGTGTATGAGTGTTTATATAGGGAAGGGAAAATATGAGGTTATGTTAAGATATAGGTAAGTATGTAGGTAGGGTCAAAAAGGCATCTCATTACAATCCAACAACGACATAACATTCTGACTGAATGAGAACCAATCTCCCACGTTGAACCCATCTTCCCCCGCAGCAGCAGCATCACCAGTAATTCCAGCAGTAGCAAGCCCCTCCAAATCCCCCAGATTAGAATCCAACCCCCCCACCAAAGAATTCGGCTGAACCCCAAACGCCGCAAGCCTCGCATCCACCTCCCTCCGTAGCAACAGCTGTTCCTGCTCTTGCTCGGAAACAGAGACAGCTTTCAGCTCACAGTACCGCCGCGCAACACCACAGAAGACCTGAAACAGGTGGTGGTGTTTCGCGATGGCTTTGGATTCCGGACATGCGGATTCGATCGAGTCGTTGAATGTTTGCATCAGTTGCACGTCTTCGACGGAGCCGATCTCTACGGCGTGGCAGAATAGGACGATGAAGGGGACGAAGGGGACGAAGAGGATGGACCTGTTTTTTATGATTGGTTAGTTTGCGATGAGGTAGGTAGGTAGGTAGGTAGGTAGTTTATAGGGAAACCCACCAAATAACATGACCGGACAAAGCCACGGAGTCGAGGGCCCCAAAGTGGTTAATAAAAGCCATATGGTGTTGCAGGGCAGCGCGGGCTGACAGGATACACTCGTTATGTAATGTCGAGGAGCTGTCCGGCGGCATCGCGCGATACACGAGAGTTATCATCGAGAGACGGAGAACATCGTCGGTCATGTAGAGCGACTTGGCAAAGGCTTGTCGCTCGCCGGGGGATAGGGTTTCCATCCAAGCTGTCTATTGTCGGACCCGGTGTTAGCCATTGACATCTGACCTGGGTGCTGTGGTTGGGGGAAACAGGTGCAATACATACACTTTCCTTCAAAGTCATCTCGGCATGAGCATGAAGCTCCTTCGCCAATGCATCCGCTCGTCTCCTTCGGACATCCGCCGGCAACAAAAGCGACCCCGCGCAATACAGCTCCTCATAGATCTTCCCTGCTATTCGAGCAAGGTTGACCATCTGGCGATAGTACCCTACCAGACAAAGGTCGCATGGTTGAGTCTCCGTGGGGATCGGGATCGTGATATCGCCATCGAGAATAGACGAGGACCGGCCATTTCGGAGAGAGAGGAATTTCTCGAAAAAGTAGACCGTCCAGAAGAGAAGGCCTTTGTTGTTCGGCGCGCACGTCGACGGGTCGGCACCCACGGATCGGGTGTGGTAGCCAAGAAATCGCACGCTTTGAGAGGCAGCGCCTACTAGGATGTAGGCGAGGGAGTTATTGGAAGTGTCGATTGCGTGTACGGCCTTTTTGGATTAGGGTTAGCGATTCTGGATCTCCCAGTTGGTGAGAGAGAGAATGGTGAGGACCCACGCCTAGAATTAGGGCTAGTGTCATCTCGTAGCTGTGTTGTGTATAGAGGGAGAGCCGAGACAGCGCTGTCTCTAGGTTGGCACAAGATGATGACATGAGGGTTCTGCACTCAGTGTGTGTAGGACCGGCCGGGAGCTCAGGATGAGTTGCCATGTAGGTTGCGAAAACTGACGGATTGGTTATCTATCCCTCAGCACGGGCAGAAAGAAAGGCACCTACAGTAGAGTGCCGCATTGAGAATGATAAAGTCTGCATTTGAATAGTTCTCGGAAAAGTAGACTTTCAAGCACAAGTCTGATAGAGATTGAGGGTGAAGGAAGTTGGTAAAGAAGACCCTGAGGTAATGAAGCTCTAAATCTTGTACCTCTGGATTTATGAGTCAGCTACAATCGAAGCGTCCGACTACCCACGCGCTCCTGGACGGGAAGGTTTCATACCCTGTGCCCTTTGTAAGACAGCCACGGCAATGGCTACTGGAGGCATCCCTACGCTGTCATTGGCATGAGGAAACAGTGGTCTCGGCGAGAGGGGATGCGAGTTAAAGACCTGCACAATATGAGAGACCGTGTCCAATAGGGCTCTGAACTCGGAATTACTTTTTGCTTCATGTTGCGAACCAACAATTTTATGCAAGAAGTTGACTGCGAATGATGAGTGTGCAGAAAGCGACGACCCCCCTTTGAGCACCGATTCTTTCTCTATCAAGTTCTCTTGGCGAGGGTTCTCGCTATGCCTTTGAGACGGCCGATGTGGCTTCGTGGACACGGTCAATGTTGTGCTTGGGAGTGGGTTCTGGGTGGGTTGTGACGCTTGTGCTATGGGCTCAGGTGTAGAAGCGTGTGAGGCAACCAGCTTTTCAACAAGGCCTCCTAATCTGTCGAGTCTGTTTTCTATAAGGTCGATTTTGCGCTCACTATGGACATAGACCATCAGTAAGGGAGTCGGGAATTGAGTAAGGGAAATTGAACTATTGCGATGATATCAGGACGCGGGCCTGTTTTGGCCGACCGATCGTCTTGGTAGAGACACAGTTCAAGCCTGCGTCGTAACAATTCGAGCAGGGTGAGGCGCGATCACAGCGTATCTTTGGTAATCAGTTGGATGTCTAGAATGGTTGCTGCGTTTCTGACCTTACGACTGTGGCAAGGGTCACACTGGATGCGGACTTAATATCTGTAGGTAGTAGAAGCGTCGGTTGAGCACTTACCGCCCTTTTGGAAAGAGATGGGCTTCCTTGGGACATTTTGTGCCAAGTGAGTTCTAACTAAGTAGTGGTTGTAAGTATATGTCGAAAGGAAGGGTGGATCTCTATTAAACCATTTCCATCCGGCGCCCGCGGACTCCGGAGCCCGCGAGTTCCGCCGTCCGATGGAAGCCTTCAAGTGTTTCCTTTTTGGTCCGGACTTCGGACTTCCAAATATCATAGAAGATGAACTTTGATCTCTGTCGTGGCCATAGGCGTATACAGACAGTCTTAGGGGCTGATCCCTATCCTGCTTTAAGATGGCTGAATCCCTCCTTGGCCTGGCACGATGTCTATCTCGTGGCCAGACGCACTCACTTTCTAGTCGAAAGGAATCATGGCATCACTAGACGCAGAGAAAAGCGTCGAAAGTCCAACGACCACGTCGGATGCAGATTCCCCTAAACAATCTGCTTTCAAATCTTATCTGGTAAGTGAGGCGACACTGCAGAGTTACTTCCGTTTGCTAAGTCCACGTTTGCTGTCACCAGAGAATCTTTAGTTATGGCGAGGCAATCGACTATGTACTTGAGACTATCGCCCTACTCGCTGCCATCGGCTCAGGCGTTGCTTTGGCCATGGTAAATCTCGTTATAGGTGACTTTATGACGATCCTCAGCGGCTCTACTATCGGGCCAAACCTCCCGGACGACTTCATGTCTAAAGTCAGCAAGTACTCGTGAGTTGCACCTTCGAATCGGTATCTGATAAAAGCTTCACGTGCTGATACATCTTTGCTAGGTTATACTTCGTTTATATCGGTATCGCTCGGTTCGGTTGCACATACCTATATGCCTCCCTATCCACCTATGTCGGGCACAAGCTCGTCCGCAACATTCGATACCAGTACCTCCGGTCCGCCCTGAGTCAAGAAACTGGGTACTTTGATCAAGGCATCAGCGGGTCAATATCCATGCAGGCTACATCGAATGGAAAGCTCATCCACTCCGGTATTTCCGAGAAGTTGGGTATCCTGTTCCAGGCCGTTGCGACGTTCCTTGCTGCTTTCATTATAGCCTTCATCAGCCACTGGAAACTAACGTTAATCATCATCTGTATCATTCCGGCGCTACTTGTCATCGGAGTTGTTGCCTCTTTCGTCGATGCTGGCATTGAGACAAAAATTCTCAAGACGTATGCCCAGGCTGGGACCTATGCGGAGAATATTCTCGGTGGCATTAGAGCTGTTCACGCATTCAACCTTCGGCCGAGGGTTGTTCAGAAGTATACGCAGTACCTGGACGAGGCACACAGCCTAGGAATGAAGAAGAATCACTTATACGGAGTGATGTTCGGCGGAGAGTTCTTTGTCATGTACGCCGGGATGGGATTGGCGTTTTGGCAGGGAATTCAAATGCTGGCTCGTGGTGACGTTCCTGACGTGGGAACTATCTTCAAGTATGTCCCGTTGCTGTTTGTGCATGCTGTATGCTGACTGGACGGAGGGTGCTGTTTTCTGTCGTCATAGCGGCCAGTACGATCACTACCGTTGCCCCCCATACAGTCACCTTTGGCCGTGCTGCCAGTGCCGCCGCAGAGTTGTTTGTCTTGATTGACAGAGACTCGGAGATCAATGCCCTCGATGACTCTGGGGCAAGACCGTCGGGCATAGCAGGTGCCCTTGAGTTTGAGAGTGTGAAATTCTGTTACCCAAGTCGGCCTAACGTCTGTGTACTCGATGATTTCTCTCTTCGGATCCCAGCAGGCAAAGTCACTGCTCTTGTTGTACGTGAAATGTCTCTATAATTCCGAGCGCTGCTCTGTTAACGTTCGAGTTAGGGCGCCAGCGGTTCCGGGAAGAGCACGATAGTCGGACTACTAGAACGCTGGTATATCCCCGGCTTTGGTAAGATCACGTTGGACGGGGCCAGGATTGAAAGCTTTAGCTTGAAGTGGTTACGTACCAATATCCGACTGGTGCAGCAGGTATGTACAACCCGACCAGCGCGATATTTTCCGCTTTTAATAACCCTATCCAGGAGCCCGTTCTCTTTAATGGCAGCGTGTTTGACAATATTGCCAGCGGACTGGTAGGCACAGAATGGGAGGCTGCCCCCTATGAGGTGCAAAAACAGCGAGTGGAAGACGCAGCAAAGCTTGCATTTGCACATGATTTCATATTAACACTGCCGCAAGGCTACGATTCACAGGTTGGTCAGAAAGGGGGCCTGTTATCCGGCGGACAGAAACAGCGGGTTGCCATTGCACGCAGTGTTATATCGGAACCAAAGATTCTTCTCCTCGATGAAGCAACAAGTGCCTTAGATCCGCAAGCTGAAGGTATCGTGCAACAGGCGTTGGATCGTGCCGCTACGAACCGTACAACTATTGTTATCGCTCACAAGCTAGCGACAATCCGCAATGCTGATAATATTGTTGTCATGTCGAAGGGGAGGATCGTGGAGCAAGGACGTCATCAAGAACTGGTCTCGCTGGATGGTACTTATGCAAAGTTGGTCAAGGCACAGGATCTATCTGCTGCACAGCCCGCTGGCCATACCAAGGAGATTACGGAGAAGGAGTCTATTGATGGAACCTCGGAGACTGTTGCACCCTTACAGAAATATCGGACGACCGTGGCTCAGCAATTGACAGAGATGCAGCAGCGGGAGGACTACAGCCTCTATCAAAAGACAGGCCTGATTCGCAGCATCGCCAACTTGGTCATCGCGACCCCTGACTTGAAGTTCTGGTACCTGTTTGCCCTCGTTTGCTGTGTGATTGGAGGTAAGTGGAGCTGCTATAACCATCGCGACAAGTGTCTAACCTCTCCCAGCTGCCATTTACCCCGGTCAAGCCTTGCTCTTGGCCAACGTAATGGATATCTTTTCCTCCGATGACATCGTCGGTAGAGGAAACTTTATTGCTCTCATGTATTTTGTCATGTCGCTTGGTTGCATCCTCATCTACTACGGCCTCGGCTGGGCCACCAATGTCGTCGCTCAGGTGGGATTGTTCAATCCGCCATTACTCATTTGTGCTAATTTCATTACAGACCATCAGCAAGACATTCCGTCATGACATTCTGAATTCAATTCTTCGACAAGACCTCCGCTTTTTCGATCGACGCGAGAACACAATCGGCGCACTGACCGAACGACTCGACTCTTACCCGCAGTCGATCCTTGAAATGATGGGCTTCAATGTCGGCTTAGTAGTGATGTCAATAGTGAATGTGCTGGCTTCGAGTATCCTAGCCCTGGCAATCTCGTGGAAACTAGGCCTTGTGGGCGTCTTTGCTGGACTACCTCCTATGGTAGTCGCCGGTTACGCACGAATACGCCTGGAAACTAAGATGGATACTGATATAGGGAGAAGGTTCTCGCAGAGTGCTTCTATAGCTTCGGAGGCAGTGCTGTCTATCCGCACTATCTCGTCTTTAGCTTTGGAAAGACCGACTTTGACAAAGTATACGAATGAGTTGGATTCGGCCATTCGTTCGACTACTATTCCGCTTCTAATCACGATGATATGGTACGCGTTGACTCAGTCAATTGAGTACTTTATTCTAGGCCTTGGATTTTGGTACGATCTTCATTGTTTGTCTATGGCAGAGCATCGGACTAACTCAATTTTAGGTGGGGATCAAAACTGATCAATGATGGCGATATCACGTTCTATCAATTTATTGTTTCCTTCATGGGCGTTTACTTTTCAGGCCAGGGAGCAGGTCAGCTCTTCAGTTACTCAAGTAGTAAGTCTGCTTTCCCTAGCATATCTTAGGGTATCGACTAACATCCTCTCCCAAGGCTTCACCAAAGCGAACTCAGCTGCAAATTACTACTTTTGGATTACAAGACTTGAGCCGATGATCCGAAAAACAGACAAGAACCGAGATAATAACCCTCCAAATGATTGCAACTCCATCGGCATGCAAGATGTCCATTTCTCCTACCCGTTTGCACCAGACACCAGAGTTCTGAATGGTGTCTCGCTGAACGTACGCCCCCTTCTCGTATCTCCTCAACACCTAGATAGGTATCAATAGCTAACTAAGCCGTCTCAGATCCAAAAAGGCCAATTCGTTGCATTCGTCGGCGCCTCAGGCTGCGGCAAAAGCACCATGATATCCCTCCTCCAACGCTTCTACGACCCAACCCAAGGAACCATCACAATCGACTCCACCCCTCTCCCTAAGTTGAACCCCCTCGCCTACAGAAACGAGATCGCCCTCGTCCAGCAAGAGCCCACTTTATTTCCTGGAACCATTTTTGAAAATATCTCCCACGGTTTGAATCTAAAGAATCTCCCCACCCCA
>JAMAHN010000021.1:111017-131044 GCA_023627535.1 Aspergillus sp. S1802E
CAAACACAAACACAAACACAAACACAAACACAAACACAAACACAAACACAAACACAAACACAAACACAAACACAAACACAAACACGACCTCGCCTCTCCACTCACAAATCGAAACCGCTTGCCGCGCCGCCAACATCTGGGACTTCATCAGCTCTCTCCCAGATGGTCTATCCACGCCCTGCGGCACAAGCGGGAGCCAACTCTCCGGCGGCCAACGCCAGCGGATCGCAATTGCGCGGGCCCTGATCCGCAACCCGAAGGTCATCTTACTAGATGAGGCAACGAGTGCGCTGGATACGGAGTCTGAGCAGATCGTCCAGGCGGCGTTGATGAATGCCGCAACGGATGGGAAGAGGATTACTGTTGCTGTTGCGCATCGGTTGTCGACTGTGCGTGAAGCGGATTGTATTTTTGTGTTTTTGGGAGGGAGGATCGTGGAGATGGGGAGGCATCGGGAGTTGGTTGGCATGGGGGGCGTTTATGCGGGGATGTGTGAGGCGCAGAGGTTGGATATGTAGTGTTTGTTGGTAAGTTGGTTCTGTTTCTGGGCTTTTTAGTAGAGCTCGAGGTTTGGTGTACTTTGCTCTGCTGTTGCTGGGGTACTAGGTAGTTATATTTTAACCTTTCTATAGTAAGAGAGTTTGGGGCTTGCGGAGCTGTAAGGCCTTATATTTGAACTTAATACCTATTTAATATAGATAGAATCCTCAATCGCTCCAAAATACTGTTACCTCTACCTGTCTCAATTGCTAAGTTTGTTCATATCGGACCCTACCTATTCTTATAATGACCAGGTGTTGTTAGTAGAAGTGCTCATCTGGTATCCTTCAGTATCAAAAGACTACATGATAGCTTGCTTCGTAAAACGCGGTTCTGCCCTAACGTCCATTGACGCGCCAACATTGCATAGATCTCGGTAAAGTGCAGATCTAGAGTTTCTAGTTTACCTGCTGGAGGGAAGGAACAGGCCATTTAAGTATTACGTCTGATCAAAAGCCCGGTTTTATCGAATTAGGACTCTAATCCCTTTACTCTCCTTTGTCGCAACAGGAATGATGAACTTGGATGCAGTATCAACAACGTCTCTTTCGCGCCACGTTTCATAGAGTTCAATTGACGCAGAGTCCTTATCCGCAGGAAGGCCATAATTTCGAAAGGTGCCGGCAACGAAGTGATAGAGCATACAGTGTGCAACGTTGATTCTAGAGTGTATTCCACTAGTTAGCCGGTAAGTTGAATCAGCATCAGAGAAGAAACCTACCCAAGAAATATCCTCGTCCCCTTAGAAAAGGTAAGCAAATAGCGACTGAGCTGTGGGCTTTCGAGCCATCTCTCCGAAACAAACTCATCTGGTTTCGGAAACAGTTCAGCATTCATGCTGATTGAGGTACCAGGTGCAAAAGTCGTGGTGGCACCGGTGTGAGGATCGGACAACTAAAATGCCCCCAGGGTGCATTCGAGTCCTTCTTGAATCACTGCAGAGAGATAAGGCAGTTTCTCAAGCTCCGCGAGACTCAAGAGACTGTCTGGGTTGGGGAAGGCCTGGAGAAACTCCGCTCTTATTATTCAGTTTGTCTGGGTTGGCGAGGAGTTCGGATATTAATGGAGATGCGGTTGACCCTGGACACTTTTGTTAACGGCATGCTATTGTAAGGAAGGAAGGTGGAATAGGGAATAGTTACCGGTGGTGGAGAAGCCTGCGAGGATGATCAATTCGGCTTCTTGGTGTAGTCTCTGGAATGATTTTTCTGATGCAGGCATTTTGGCCTCCATGATTTGGTTGAATATTGTGGTTAATAAATCTGAATCTGACCCTGGCTATCCAGGCAGCCTGTTACTTTATTAAGAAGGCGGCCTATGAATTTTGATTAATTATTGACTGGGAACTACACCGGTCGGTCTTTGAAATACCACCTTTCTACAGAACTTTATTCCTTCTGTTCTTTAGATTCCTTCGGGATCCAGGGACTATTTAACCTTTTTTTTTTATTTAAGTATTTACTAATTTAAAACTACGTACGATTATTAGCGCTAGCTGATAAACATTCATTATAATGAATCATTGGTCCGCATAAAAGGTTATATAAAACGATAGATAATAAAAGTATTCTCGAAGAGATATACAGACACTATTAATTCTTGGTAATTAACGTTCTAATAACCGGTAATTAAATCCTGATTTTTATCGGAGGCGCTGTCTTCTACGTTACTAGACTAAAAAGGACGTAATAGGCTAAATGTATTAGATGTGATCTTCTTTGTACTTCTTGGGCAGGTGTCTTAAGTTTGCATCTAGCAGTTTGATCGCCAGCCTGCGTAACGGAAATCAGAGGGCTAGGTTTACTCGTGAAGAGAATATATTCCGCTACCAGACGAATTACTATCTATCGTCGGGCATTTCCCAAGATTTAGTCAGGTTCAGGAGCGCAAAATGGTAATATTGCCTAGGTGTGACCGTCGGTATTCAATGACAGTGCGTTTACTACCTATTCTATATCCTCCACTTCAGCATTAGGACTACGGATACTAGTAGGAGTATTTAGACGACATGAGGAGGTAACATTAAACTTAGACAAAGGAAGTAGACAACTACTTCAAGTATTTCGGTAGATCTGACTACCACTGTTCTCAAGGCCATATTTGCCTACAGATAGAACAGAGGGAACAGTGGCTGATATTGTCCTTTGACTACAGCAGTTGAGCTGGCTAGCTTCTTCTACGCACAGCATATTGACACCTTCCCAGAAGAACAAGTAAACCCTCAATGGCTTCTTTATGAGGCCGCTGATAGTTCTTGCCGACAATACCCCACTCAGATTGTACGTTGTTGAGATTGACGGCATAATATCGGTACTTTGCCAGGTCATTGATCAGTGCCTGGCGCTCTTTGGCGCTCGCCTCGTTCTCTGGCAGCAGTGGAACCAGATAGGCTCCGTTGTTGTAGATCATGTCCAAGATCTGGGCTGCAATTCGCTGATGGAGCTCTGATTGCGCATCACCGCTAAGCTGGTTTGCGATAGCGGCTCGAGCAATGGCTCGATAATTCCCGGGTTCGAAGCAATCCACAAAGGTGGCATAGTCCACATGAAGGCCTAGTTGCTTCGCCGAAGGAAGTGCAGAGCGCCTGAAGACCCGTTGCCCATGTAATTGACTCATCGCTATAATAGAATCCAGGGACCGGGCGCCATGGCGGAAGTAAGGCACAGTCAATAATGCGATATCTTTACGTTCTACTCTCCTAATCAGTAGTTAAGATATAAGTCTGGAAATCATAAAATCTAGTAGAGTAAACCAGCCTACAAATCCTGTGTTCTACGGATCCCTGCTAGTTATCCTACTAGGAAAATGGACACGTCAGGCCGAAACCACTGATAACAACACCGCGGAAACAGTAGACAATATTAGGCCTGTGCGATCGGAATTGCCGAACGCTTGACCTCTTAAACAAAAGGTTCATCATATGCCAGATCTCGGTATAAGGAAATAAAATAAAAACAATCTCATATAATTCCTTATACCGGTAGTGTACTGTTATATTATGTCTATATTAGTGGTCTTTTCTACTAGCTAGGATTTATTAAACCTACAACCATATCAAGATATTTTCTCACTAGAAGCTAGTTGCCCGGAAATACAGCCAAGAGGCGTTTGAAATATGCAAATCACAAGGCCTTCTGATTAATTCCCTTTCTCAACCTTATATTTGAGGGTCTAGGGATTACAATAGAGTCTCCAGTTTCTTTTACTTGTGTTCCATTCTTAAACTGAACTAGGAAGACTACACAGATAGAATTATCAGATAAGTATGCTACCTTTGTACAGATTGTTCTGAAGGGCTCAGCATCTCAAGCTGAAAGAGCCGAAACGGATATAGCAATGAACAGGGCAGAAGAAAGGTAAATCTGCTAGTGAGATCAAGAGAGAAATGCTGGCAAGGTCCGTTCCCTGTGGTTATTCATGCAAAGAACACAAAGAGCGAGTCCAAGTAATCGAATCCGACTTACAGTTTGACATTTAGAGGATGTCGGTCGGACTTACTATCCACTCAAAGAACAAATGAAAGAGTCGAGGTATCTAGATAGTCCGGTGCGGATGTATTTACTAATATTCTCCGTAGCAATAATGGTATCAAGGCAGTCAAGTCATCAGGTATCGTTCGTCCATTTCCACCTCAATCAACGTGGATCACCCGCTCCAACCATATCCCCGAATTCGCTTCCCTCGTCGGGCTGAGCTGGTTGACTCTGCGGAACCGAACCAGGAGAAGAGCTTTTCAGTCGACGAACGCCGTCTCCTTCTTCGACCCAGCCGCCCACTTTCTCTACTCCCTCGATGTATTCCGTGCCAACACGCAGATTCAGCCCCGCGCTGAGAGCGCGTTCGATGCGCGTCTCGCGGGACTGCGAGACAAGGACCCGGAATACCTGGGCCAAGAAGCCGCTGAGGATGTCGACGCTCCAGTCGTCTGGGACAAGGCGGAGGACTTCACCGACGTCGAACCATGAGGCGAATCGGGCGAGGAGGTCGCTGGTGCGCTCGAGGCGTTCCGAGAGGTCCTCGATGCGTAGGAACTCATCGAGTAGGTATCCGAATAGCTCTGTTTGGAGGGGACGCTCGGCAAACTCAACTAGTGCACCGGTAGCACTGGTGCTGCGGGGGCCGCCAAACAGGCAGTACCTTACGGCGGAATCGTAATCGCCTAGTCCGTGTGTAAGAAGACGCAGGGCTTCGCGGTGACGGCCCTGCAGTCCGTCAAGGATGACTGACTCGGAGACGAGTTCGTTCTGGAAGGGCTCGATTCGAGCGAGGACGGCGGGAATGGAGTATGTGAGGGTGGGGGTGGAAATGGAGGAAAATTGGCTAGTGCTGCTGCTGCCGCCTCCCAGGAGCTGGAGGAGTCGGAGACGAGACTGCCACCATGGTTCGGAGGGGGTGTTCTCAACGATGAAATTCATGTAGGTTGGCTTGGGCGGTTGAAGGGCGCGATAAGTAGAGTAAGATTCCGAGAGGGACTCTCGCGCGGCCGGTGAGGACTCAAGGACGGAGAGCACGGTATCCAGATAGTATGATAAGAGGTCGTCGGCGTATTGAGTTAACTGTAATTAATGATTAGATGCGCAACTTTCACGAGGGAAAAGGGGGAACCCACGTTCTTTGAGAAGACGAGGTGTTCAAGATAGTCTTGCACCGCATTGGGAGCTCGCTCCTTGAGCAAGCCGACGACGTCCCCAGGCTCCAGTTTAACTCGGCTGGTATGGTCAGCGAAGACTTGGATACCAAGGCCTGGGTTTCGCTGAGCTAGCCAGGACCCGTACTCCTCCACAAGTTGCGCATCCTTGATTTTGACCAAGTATCGGCGCGTCTGGATCTCCACTCCAGCCGGAGACATTTCACCGCCGATATCCTCCTCGCCTTCAATAATTCGCCGCCACGTCTTCAGCACATTGCCCGACATTTTTTGACTTTGGTACAAACGACTCAAGGTGAATAACCGCTTGTAACTCTCTAAAAGGGCTACGGCCCGGTCGAAATCCCCTTTCCAATTGTCAACGAGCCGGTTCAGCTCAGCTCGTACCGGGGAAGCCGTGCGCTGTTCAGGCGTGAACTTTGAGTCTTGCTCGAGAAGGAGGTGCAAGAGAGCTCCGTCAACACTGTCGAAAACATACGTCTCATCTGTGATGCTTCCGTAACCCCGTTTTTGCTGCCAGGAAACCAAAAAGCGCTTCACCATGTTCAAAATGTCACTGTCAGAAGTGGCATCCCTGGCAGATTCGTCCTTTTCCTCTCGTTGGATGTACGTTTCCACGATATCTGCAAGCCCAGCGTGAATCCAGATTCCTTGGGGTCCCTGTAGTACCTCGCAACGAAGGAGGGGAACCAGTAACAAAGCTATACGGGGGTCAAGGTTTCCATCCGTAAGTGCCTTTTCTGTCATTTTGATCGTAGTGGCTTCATGTCGGTGCGCCGGGTCCATGAAAACTAGATCACCGAAAAGGAGCAGGCTCGACTTTTGCTTGATGTAATTCAAACCTAGGAATTCCGCCTCCGATTTGGGCTCGGATTCTTGGACCAATTCAATGATGTCCATGATCACATCGCGGTCCAAGACCTTGTGTTCGTTGTCCTCGGGAACCTGGGCGTTACCCAGCGCATTGTCAAGCTGAGTGGTTAATGGATTTCTCACGACCCGCCATATAGTGTTCCCTGACCACATAACTAGACTGCTTCGAGCCTTGCCTAGATCGCGGGCTATCTTGGCCTCTTCGGCATTTCGATCCGCTTCCCAATCACCAGATTTATCCTTCTTAGCTCCATCAGGATCAGCTTCAAAGAGTTCTTTTTCTTTCTGCAGCTGTTCGATGGATGCCTGAGTGCGCGGGTCGACTACCGCGATGTGCGGAGACAATGACGGCGTCTTCAAACGAACCATCTGCATTACTTTCCCCAATTCATGTACCTCCAGTTGACTAGGGCTGATTGTATGCGCAAGACCAACGTGAGGAACTTGCATGTCCTGGGAGGGTATCTCTACCCAGCTTTTTTGGCCCTCGGCCTCTGCTGGGTCGGCATCCCATGGTTGTACTTCGATGCATTTGCGCCGGTTCCCGTTTTCGTTGGTCTCCATCACGGCGAGGATGAGCTCGTCACTGGCGTCATCAGGGGCTTGGATCAGATTGTTTTCGTCGCCCTTGTCGATGACAAGTGACTCGGGATACCTGTGGAAAGTGATCGTGCCGCGGTCCACATCGCCATCCATGTTGACGAACATCCCAACACCTGGCTCCGTTGTGTCCGTTCCTCTAACGAGCAAGAATTCCGAAGGAGTGGGAGAAAGAACATGCGGCTTCAGCTGGGTTGACTGTCTTGGTAATGCCGGGAGCTGTTTCGAATCATCACCAGGCCTAGACTGCTGTTCGGAAGATACTCTAGGCGAGGCACTGGCGTCTCGCTCTCTTGACCGCGATCGAGTCGGCGTCCCCGAATCCGGAGACAGTTCAGGCGTCCCGGAGCTCGACCGATCTTGAGAGCTCGGATGTGGATTCGGATGCAGCATTCCTGCCAATGTATTCAGGCTCGAGCTCCTGTTGTGCCCATGGCTCTCACTCGGCGGAGAGCTGGCAAGCGGTGGTGAGGATGCCTGCGGTATGTCTTCCACCTGCCCGGGTCCGAGAGCTTCATTCAAGAACGAGATGGGAAACAGAGGGATCTTTTGTTGATGTTCCACGTCGAGTAGCGAGTATGTATGTCCATCGGCGGCGCAAGAGATTATGCCCCTGCGCGACGCCACCAAGCAGCCCGGAAACTCGATATTCCTGCGGAGTCGCGCCCCGTCACCGATCCTCACCAACATGATTTTATTCTGGGCACCGATCATAATCACGGGATCTTCCGCATGCTCAGGATCCGCATTTAGATCAAGACCTCCGATCCAGTGACAATTGTGAACTTTGGTGTTTCCAAAAGCCGGGCTGAGCTCCGGCAACATATAGAATGTGACCGTCCCATTGCAGAGCACGCATGCTTTGTTCGCAGTCGGCAGAAGAACGATCCGTTGAATTCCCGGGGGGTTCGAGGTTGCTTGTGAGTTCTGAGCGAACGGTATAGGTAGTCTCGAGGCTAGGATGAAGGACGATTCGTTTGAGGTGTCCGAGGGATCCGGAGGAAGGCAGACGAAATGTAAGATCTCCGCGGCGGAGGTTCCGATATACAGATTATCATCTAACAGTGAATTGATTAGCAAGCGTGGAAAAGGGATAGGTTGAGATAGCTTCCAGGCTGAAGACTCACTCCAATACTCGACGCAGGTAATGTAAACATCGTCATTGGGATCGTCGGCCGTCAGAGGTACTTGGTCGAATAAAGGTCGCAACATATAGGGGGCAGCTTTGGGAGGGCCAATCCTGCGCCTTTTGCGGGGACTGGTACCATCATCTTCGGACACCATGGTGAGACCAGCTCCGGTGTCTCTCTCAGGTCACGGCGAGATCATGGATGGGTGGAACGTTTCCTGCGGCTGCGGAGCGAACGGCGGGAGTCTGGGAGAACGCCGGAGCGGCCTCGCATGTGGACCCGGGGAGGTTTAGCGTGGCTGACTCAGGCGGAGGTGCCCTACCTGGATAGGTTTAGCGTAGCCTACACGTGCTATGAAGTATACCGTACCTATAGATCAGACCGACCAAACACCGTGTGGGTATGTTGATTTAGTCTTGTTCTTGCCTTTTTGTTTTCGCGATAGAATCAAGCAGGTAACTAAGAATATCAAAATCTCACTACTGTTGATCCAACCAAAGCTACCTAAAGGATCCAGCGTTCACCAGAGTATATCAGTTAACAGCTAATAACATAGACCCTTGAATATCCTCGATTGTGATTGAGAGGCAAAGATAGAAAAGAGAGCAAAATCGCATGTCGCATATCCTCCTGTATTATGCTACACTGAGGGTACTCTTTGTTATGATGTCATGTGTACTACTCTTGCATACACCGTTGTATCGGTGACACGTGACGGACACTTGTTATTGCAGTGTATACAATCGACATATCACATTTAATGAACTGTACCAGTCTCTCCGCTCTAATAATATACCACTGATAATCTCTTAGTTTATCAACACCCCTGGCGGAGGGAGACTTCAATCTAAACATAGACGGGCTGACGCGGTCGGAACATCCTCGGCCCGGGTCTCGGCCTCCGTATCGCATGAACTGGCGACTCCGTGGCTCTGGTGGCCTTCTTCCCCTCCGCTGAGGTGCTGAAGTTCGTTGGTTCTTTTTCTTGATGGGGGCGCTACTCTGATTATCCAGGTCTGGAAAGCGAAGTCTAAAAAAGTTGAAAATCCGAAAATTCCCACAGAATGGATACGTTCCACATCACGGAGGGCATGGTGCCTGAAGATGGACACGACGCCGAAAAGGACAACGCCGCAAAGCTACCCGAGGGTGCGAACAAGTTCCAACGTGCGATTGCCGCTTGGAGAGGTATGGTTTCTGAAGTCGCCTTGTCGTTGGAAAGGAGTGTAAGAGGGTCTGACAATTATTCTCTCCAGGGATCGACCTGACCAACACCGTCGCGAAATTGGACAGTACCGCCTCGGACATTGTCTCCCAGCAGCGTGATGCGCTTGTACAAAGGAAGGATCTGGCTCAGAAGACCAAGGATTTTCGAAAGTTAGAGGATGCGGCCAAATTATCCGAATACAAGGGACTTTTGAAAGGTAACAATCATATCATCGTAGGCTTTATTCAGTCGCTCGTGGGGCTGACACCATTTGCACCCAACAGCATACCAAGGATTCATCGATACCTTAACGAATCAGGGCAAAGCCTCGTCGTCCGCCTTCCTACAACTCTATTCCTCCCTATCCGAGGCCCCCGACCCCTATCCTCTTCTCGAAACGTCCGTGGATTCCCTCGTTCACTCCGAAGAAACCGTTCCTCGATTGACCTCCGAGCGGGACCAACTACAAGGCTCCGTCGACCGACTTACCTCCCAGCTAGAGGACACCGAGCGGCGACTAGACGAAGAAAGGACTGCGAGGAAGAAGCTGGAGGACAATCAAGAAACGAAGATCAAAGAGATCGAAACGTCCTGGTCGGCCGTGCTGTCGGAGAAATCCAACAATTGGACTGCAAAGGAGAAGAGCTTGGAGGAGAAAGTCGAGAACCAAGAACGATTGCTCAAGGAACTCAAGGCGAGCTACGAGGTATCGCAGCGTCTGGGCCAGGATGATGATAGCGGCAACGCTTCGCAACAAGGCGCCACTGCGGCGGAATTGGAGCTAGTGTCCGCCGATTTGGAGAAGGCCAGCCTCAGGCTAGCGGAGGTTGAGGCTCGCAACGAGCAATTGAGGCTTGAGCTGGCTCAGGCTGTATCGCACTCTCAACCCGAGCAGACCACTTCCGTCGAAGACGATCCCGCATATCTCCGTCTCCAGTCGGAGAACTCCTCGTTGTTGCGCAAATTGGATGCCGCGCGATTCGACAAAGATTCCCAGCGACACTCATGGGAGTCCAAGGTTTCTCAATCCGAGAGGCAATACACCAAAGCCGCCGCTGAGCGGGACGAGTTACGGACGAAGTTGGAGAAGGTGGCTGATTATGAAGATATTCGTCGAGAGCTGGAAATGATCAAAGTAAGTCACATGAAGGGACCTTGGTCTGCATCTGCTAATCTCTATATCTAGTCTATCGAGTTCGCAGCCGGTGACGATGACGACGCAACAGATGCCACAGATGCTGCAGGAAGCCCTAACAACGCGACCAAGTCGAAGGAGGACTCAAAAAACAACACCCTGGAACAGCTCCTGTTAGCCAGAAACAAGAAACTCACGGATGAGTTGACTCTTCTGCGGGTATCCCATCGCGACCTTCAGGAGCAGCTTGAAACTCTTCGCGATGATCTGTCGACAACCAAGCAAGAATTGGAAAAGTCGCAAAAGCTCTCTACAACCCTTGAGAATGACCTTCTACACGTCCAGCAGGAGGCTGCAAACACCTTCCCCTCGGCTGCTATGTCGGTCGCAGGCACCTACACATCGAAGTATCACACATCTCGGCGGGGTGCGACGTCACCGACGTCGTCGATCATTTCAGGATTCGACCAGACAGCCAATTCGGCCAATACCATGGATTCCATCCGCGCAGGCGAGCCTGTCGGTGGGGGATCAGGTATCTTGCCTATGATTCAGGCCCAGCGGGATCGTTTCAAGAAGAAAAACACCGAGTTGGAAGAAGAGCTGTCGAAGATGTACGATTCCGTCAAGTCTCTAAGACAGGAGGTCTCCTCCCTTCAAAAGGACAACCTCAGTCTCTATGAGAAAACTCGTTATGTATCAACATACAATCGCGCCCCGGGAGCCTCGACATCTGCGTCTTCCTACGGCAGCAGACCTAGCGCATCCTCCGTACACCTCTCTGCAGATACGCCGTCCGGGCTCTCGCTCGACCGCTACCAGTCCGCCTACGAGGCCCAGATTTCGCCATTTGCGGCGTTCCGAGGTCGTGAATCCGCACGCGCCTACAAACGGATGAACCTCCCTGAGCGGATAGTCTTCTCTCTCACAAGAATCATCCTGGCCAATCGCACCAGTCGCAATTTGTTTGCGGGGTACTGCTTTGCCATCCACATTCTCCTCTTCAGCATGCTCTACGTCATGAGCAGCATGGACATTGAAAAGCATAGCGCAAACCTCGCGACTGCCGCCGCCGTCGGTGGAGTTGGAGCCGGAGGTGGTAGCGGCTATCCGGGGGGACAAGCCGTCAACGGAGATGATTGGCAGCAAGAGGGTTTCAACCATGCAGGATAACTGCATGAATTGCGTTACATTACACCGTGGTAGGTGGTATTCCTGTTTGGACGTGCCGTTTATCTACATACCCCTATGGAGGTCCTTACACTACCTTACGGCGTTTGGGCGGTGGAGGTCATGATTATCCTGTTTTCATATTATTGGTGTACCTGTATGTATTGGGTTCTGGACTGTAGCTGTAGCCATTTTTCTTTGTTCTATTCTTGGCGCTACCTTAAATTAGGGCATCGTTTTCTTCAGGAGATCTTTAACCCCTCCGTGGGGTGTCCCACCTATTGGTGACAGCTCTGCAGATAAGTGGGTTCCCAGCCCTACTGCTAATTCGGTCGCACCCAGTGACTGGTACACAGTTCTAAACATTGCTGCCTTGGTTGAAGATGCCAGTATTAGCGAGCATAGTGTCAGTATACTTTTAGGAGAAATATGTCGGCATAACTGATAGAGTTTGCAAGTGCGGTTATTCTGTAGTTAGGACCTGTAACCCTCGGCCCTATGCCAGAAATCGTATAACCGGTTTACTGGAAGTTGTGAAGGGAGAGTAAGACACAGGTAATAAGTATGAGTTCCAGTAAATCAATGAATAGGTAGACAAAAAGAGAAAGTTATTCCACGAAAAAGAGGGACAGTGAAAAGACGAACACCCAGGCGATTATGATGCTTCATAATCCTTCATAGTATAAAGTCAAGAGAATTGACCTCTGATGCCCCTCCCAGGCTTCCGGCATACCATAAATGGCAACCCCATGGAAGAGTCTTAATATCCATCTGTTCACTATTAATACCCTTCCCCGCTTTTGGCTCTACCGAAGGACCAGAGCTACTAACGAGGGGGTGTTAAATCCCCGAGATGCTGTTCTGCACGCTAACCGCCATGGGCAATCCTTAAGCGCCGGCCTGGTTATTATTAGATATCGACACCGACCGGATAATTTCAATGCAGCCTGGTCAAATGAAGGCTCGCCAACTTTCTCCCCACTTGGTCACCCTGGCAAATAACCAGCAATCAAGTCCCAGCCAGCCAGATGCACCAATCATGACGCCGGAAGAGCCAATCTTCAGCAGTACCAGCCGCCCATTAATCCCTCCTGTTTCGCGTGGCACACCGACTAGCATGATATGCCGTGAAGTCTGAAGGATTCCCACCAGCGCATACCGAGATCCAATGAGGGAGCTCGATCTCCGATGGTGGTGGTAGGCGGCTTCAGGGATCCTCTGACTCGAGGCTGTTTATAGATCCTACATTGCAAGTTTCGAATGCAGCATAGTCGTTTCTATAATTTGCAACTGGACGTGCTTCAGGAACCGGACGTGATGCCTCCTCGTCTTTGACTATATATGCATGGTTTGGGACCGGGTACATGTTGATCTTTTTCTTTTTTTCATCTCCCAGACCTCTCTCGCCTCTCCGCTCTCTCCTTGATCTTGCTGTCTTTGACCTTCCTTTCCTTGTCTGTTGGCGCGTCACTGTTGATACCCATTGTCTTATTTCTCATTTTAGTTTCCCTGCAGTTTATACACGGGAAAGCGTTACTTCGTTATCCGTCCTTAATCCGAAATACATTCGTTCACCTTTCTACTCTCTTCTATCAGGCTTGGATAGGCATCCGGCATGCGTCCAACTCTTCTATTCATCACCTGCCTGGCAGCAACGTCCATTGCGGCGCCAACTCTCTTCGACCATGCCTACGATTACTCGGACGACATGGCATCATTCCTAGGGAAAGTGAGCAAACACATCGACAAGCTCAAGGACATTATGGACACCTCGACGACGTGCGATGCGTCCAAAATCGCGCTACCGTCCTTCGCCTCGGAGCTTCCATCTCCATCTGGCCAAAGGCCCCTTTATGTTGCAGTAGGTCGTGGTACACAGGTATGTCAAACACGCAGCAAACAACCCCCCTTCCCCATTACCAGCCACCGCGGCTAACAATTAGAGTAGAACTATACCTGCGCAACATCCTCGTCCGACTCGAAACCCGAGGCAGCCGGCGCCGTTGCCCGCCTCTACAACGCCACCTGCATCGCGGCAAGCTACCCCGACATGATCGAGATGCTCCCCAGTATCGTGTACAAAATGCAGCTGCCGGACAGCGACGCAGACCCTCTTCCCCCGGCAAACATCAACCTTCTCGGTCATCACTACTTTTCGGGCTCAACGCCGGTCTTCAACTTTGATCTTGCTTCGACAAGGCATGGAATCGCGTTCACGAAGAAGGGCGCTGAGATCGATGCCCCGTCTAGTGCTGTCAAGGGAGGCAATGGCGCTGTTGCGTGGCTCTATCTGCCAACTGTCAATGGGACGGTTGGCCGGTTCAAGAGTGTCTATCGGGTGGATACGGCGGCGGGGCAGCCTCCGAAGACGTGCAAGGATATGCCGTCAGAGTTTACGGTGCAGTATGCTGCTAACTATTACTTTTATGAGAGGTGATGGGTGTTGGGAGGGTCTTGTTGTACAGAATATATATTGGGCATTTTTCTTTATATCATATGGGATGGACATAGTTACGACTGGTATGACATATGCAGTTTATACTGGATATCTGGCATTAACCAATGCCCCGTAAACGACTAGGCCATCCATAATTGAGGTATAAGTGAGAATATCACCGTCGCCCTCGACAGCAGCTCGATGACAGGAGCCAATTGGAGCAGGGCTTGTCCGAGTCAGGTGATCTCGCTATCCGGGCCTAACCACCCTAGTCCCAGTTAGGCCTAGCGCATTCTGATTTTCAAAGATCCCCAAGTCTCCGTTTGAAAAATCTCGACCGCAACAACGACGAGCTATACGGCCTCGACCGAACACTGAAAGTCAGTGCGGGTGCGATTTTTTCTTCGTTGCAAAAAGCTGCTTTTCTTAGTGCCTGTGGTGCTTTGCGATCTAACGGTTCTGCCGCTCCCGACCGGATACCTTTCTGCCGAATTTTTTTTTTTCCCTCGCCCGAAAACTTCTCTTCCGTCGCTCCTCCTTCAGCTACGGAATCTCTTCACCTTTAATCTCTCAACCCTTCGATCAATCTCAATCTACATAACATAATGGCTTTCGGTGGACCTCCCCGAGGACGTGGTGGACCTCCTGGTCGTGGTGGACGTGGTGCCCCCCGTGGAGGTGGTGGCCGTGGTGGTCGAGGTTTGTTCACGATCAAGTCTATGCTTGGGAACAGTATTCAGGTCTATCGATTATCAGCATTATCGCTTTCAGTATCGGCCGTGATATCTGAGCCTACCGAATAGGCCAGTTTCATCGTGTTGTGATGTTCAGCATTTGCGTTGAAAGACATCGAGTCCTGTGACGGTCCCCTTCGGGAATCGGATTTGCTAACGAGGTCTCTTCACCATCTCTAGGCGGTCTTGGAATGGGTCGCGGTGGCCCCCGTGGTGGTGGCCGTGGCGGCGGCCGTGGTGCTCCTCGTGGTGGACGTGGTGGACGCGGTGCTCCCCGTGGTGGTGCTAAGGGTGCCCGTGGCGGTGCTAAGGTCGTTATTGTAAGTGACACTGACACCCTGCATTATCGCGAAGGTTGGTAGATGGAAAAACTTACACGGGTGTGCTTTTTTTTAGGAGCCCCACCGTCACGCCGGTGTCTTCGTTGCCCGTGGCGGTAAGGAAGATTTGCTCGTCACCAAGAACTTGACCCCCGGCGAGGCCGTCTACGGCGAGAAGCGCATTTCCGTTGAGTCTCCTCCCCAGGAGGACGGTGCTGTGACCAAGACCGAATACCGTGTCTGGAACCCCTTCCGTTCCAAGATGGCTGCCGGTATCCTGGGTGGTCTGGATGAGATCTACATGAAGCCCGGCGCCAAGGTCCTGTATCTGGGTTCCGCCAGCGGTACCTCCGTCAGTCACGTTGCTGATATCGTCGGACCTACCGGAAACGTCTACGCCGTTGAGTTCTCGCACCGTTCCGGTCGTGACCTGATCGGCATGGCCACCCACCGTACCAACGTTATCCCCATCGTTGACGATGCTCGTCACCCTCTCCGCTACCGCATGCTCGTCCCCATGGTGGACGTGATCTTTGCCGATGTTGCCCAGCCCGACCAGGCCCGTATCGTGGGTCTGAACGCCCACCTGTTCCTCAAGAACGAGGGTGGTGTCATCGTCAGTATCAAGGCCAACTGTATCGACAGTACGGCCAAGCCCGAGGTGGTGTTCGCTCGCGAAGTCCAGAAGATGAGAGATGAGAAGATCAAGCCCAAGGAGCAGTTGACTCTGGAGCCTTTCGAACGTGACCACTGTATAGTCGCTGGTCTTTACAAGCGTTCTGCATAAAGGGTTTGCTTAAAATTGGTGGTCTGATTTTTTGTTCTCATGTCTTAATCATTTCTTGTGATCTCTATTTTTTTTCTGGCGTCGAGTGTTCCGTGATATGTCGAAATGCTTTCTCTTTTCTTTGTGTGTGTGATCCCAATTCAAGGTTCTAAATGTATTTTTGCTTGACTCAGAAAATTTCCCAACGTTTCATTTCTTTTTTCTTAATCTTGGAGTATCAGACGAAGTGCGACAGGACTCGCAAATTGCCTGCCATCTTGCGGCATATGGTATTGCGCGAAGGATCCTCACGAGCAGGCAATTCGGACTTCCGCCGTAGCTCGGCAGTCGGATTAGTGTCCGAGAACATGCCATCGGATTTGTTGCGGAGTGTCCAACTAGTCCAAAGGAACCACGATGGACTCGAAGACCGAGAGGAGTGGGGGATTCATCTTGAACCCCGCAGTTGAGGGTGATCACGATTATTTAAAGCCTCGTAGACGTGCGCGGTGCTGCGTGCTGCAAGACTCAAAATTGGACCTATTAACCTCGTCTACGCAAATATCTGAACTACCCTCTACATTACAGGAGAAACTCACCTTGCCATCATGTCGATAATCATCACGGGAGCCAGCGGCTACGTCGGACAAGAGCTAGCAGCGGCCCTTCTGTCCAGCTCCCCCGATATTACAGTGACGCTCACAGACGTGATCGAGCCCGAAGTGCCCGCCTTAGCAGCAGCCCACGCATCGCGCGTGAAGCGCATCCAAGCAGACCTGACCAACCCCAGCGTGATCGAGGAGCTCTTTGCACCAACCCAGCGCTTCGACACGGTCTACCTCCTCCACGGGATCATGTCCAGCGGCTCCGAAGCGAACTTCGAGCTGGGCATCCGCGTCAACCTGGACGCCACACGGTCCATCCTCGACCGTCTCCGAACCACCGCCCCAGGCACCAAAGTCGTCTTCACGTCCAGCCTGGCCGTGTACGGCCTCGCGCCCCCAGGCCTGCTCATCGACGAGGGCAACTTCCCCCCCATCCCGTCCTCTTCGTACGGCTCGCAGAAACTCATCGTCGAAACCCTCCTCAACGACTACTCCCGTCGCGGCTTCCTCGACGCCCGCTGCGTCCGTCTCCCCACCGTGACCGTCCGCGCGGGCAAACCCACCCAAGCGGCGAGCAGTTTCGCCAGCGATATCATCCGCGAACCGTTCCACGGGAAGAGCGCCGTGTTGCCCGTCAGCCGGACGACCGAGTTATGGATCTGTTCGCCGTACACGGTGGTCAGGAATCTGTTGCGGGCGCGTGAGATCCCGGCTGAGGCGTTTGGTGGGGAATCGCGGTCCGTCAATTTGCCTGGGTTGAAGGTCAGCGTGCAGGAGATGTTAGATGCGTTGGAGAAGATCGGGGGTAAGGAGAGACGGGCGCTGGTGAGGGAGGAGTTTGATGCGGATGTTGATCGCATCGTGCAGACGTGGACGCCGCATTTTAATACGGCTCGGGCGCTGAGGTTGGGGTTTTCGGAGGATGTGTCGATGGAGGAGAATATTCGGAAGTTTGCGAGGGGTTTTGATTAGACTTGTATTTGAACGTGTTCATGGGATAATGTAAGGGTGTGCGAATTGATTGAATTGATCGTTGCCAGCACGAGAGCATAGAGTAGATAGTTATACGAGGGAAAAGCCGGGTAGGAAACAGTCGGGAGGGAACGCCGGTTTGGAAAAGCGGGTCATGTGATTGGCTGACGGGCAGGCGAACAATTTGACTCCCGAACTTCAACCTCGCAATCTCCAGGGCTGCCCGTCTTAACAGCCGTTGCTTTTGCTTCATCCCTCCCCCCCTCTCTCCCCCCCTTCTCTCATATCCCCATTATAATTTCTCTTCACAATGGCCTCCCGGCGCCTAGCATTCAACCTCAACCAGGCTCTCCGGAGCCGGGCTGCCTTGAAGGCTGTCCAGCCCGTGAAGCGTGGCTTTGCGTCCCCCGTCAAGCTGCCCTCCACCACCCAGTCCACCACCCTCTCGAACGGCTTCACGGTAGGCAATTACTGGACAAAAAGGCCTCAATTGCGTCGCAGGCTTGCTGATTGAACTGTTTAGATCGCCACTGAGCACTCCCCTTGGGCGCAGACCTCGACCGTCGGTGTCTGGATCGATGCCGGTAGCCGGGCAGAGACTGACAAGACCAACGGAACCGCGCACTTCCTGGAGCACCTTGCTTTCAAGGTATGGCTTGACCTCATGCTTTGTTGAGGTCTATGTGCTAACTTTTGTTTCTGTCTAGGGCACCAACAAGCGCACCCAGCACCAATTGGAGCTGGAGATCGAGAACATGGGCGGTCACCTCAACGCCTACACTTCGGTACGGCCGGAAAATCCATCCTGATGAGAAAAACACCTATGACATTGACCACTGACAATGAATTGAATTAAATAGCGAGAGAACACCGTCTATTACGCCAAGTCCTTCAACAACGATGTCCCCAAGACCGTTGACATCCTCTCCGATATCCTCCAGAACTCCAAGCTCGAGCCCGGTGCCATTGAGCGCGAGCGTGATGTGATCCTCCGCGAGCAGGAGGAGGTTGACAAGCAGCTCGAGGAGGTTGTCTTCGACCACCTGCACGCCACTGCTTACCAGAACCAGCCCCTCGGCCGTACCATCCTCGGCCCCAAGGAGAACATCCAGACCATCTCCCGGGACAACCTGGTCGACTACATCAAGACCAACTACACCGCCGACCGTATGGTCCTGGTCGGTGCCGGTGGTATCCCCCACGAGCAGCTCGTCCGTCTGGCCGAGGAGCACTTCGGCAGCCTCCCCAGCCAGGCCCCTACCTCTGCGGCTCAGGCTCTCACCGCTGAGCAGAAGCGTGTCCCCGAGTTCATCGGCTCCGAGGTCCGTCTCCGTGACGACACCCTGCCTTCTGCCCACATCGCCCTCGCCGTTGAGGGTGTCAGCTGGAAGGACGACGACTACTTCACCGGTCTCGTCGCCCAGGCCATCGTCGGTAACTGGGACCGTGCCATGGGCAACTCCCCCTACCTCGGTAGCAAGCTCAGCTCCACCGTTGAGCACCAGGGTCTTGCCAACAGCTTCATGAGTTTCTCGACCAGCTACAGCGACACTGGGTGAGTTCCCTCAAAAATCTTGATTGGAATTAAAGGAAATCAAACTGACCGATTAGTCTCTGGGGTATCTACCTGGTCTCCGAGAACCTCACCCGCCTTGATGACCTGATCCACTTCACCCTCCGTGAGTGGTCTCGCATGTGCTTCAATGTCACCCCCGCCGAGGTCGAGCGCGCCAAGGCCCAGCTGAAGGCTTCCATCCTCCTCTCCCTGGACGGCACCACCGCCGTTGCCGAGGACATCGGTCGCCAGATCATCACCACCGGCCGCCGTCTGTCCGCCGAGGACATCGAGCGCACGATCGGCCAGATCACCGAGAAGGACGTGATGGAGTTCGCCATGCGCCGCATCTGGGATCAGGACGTCGCCATGAGCGCCGTCGGTAGCGTCGAGGGTATCCTCGACTACCAGCGTATCCGTGCGGACACGAGCCGAAACAGCCTGTAAACGCGGAATTTTTGTGTATGTTTAATCTTATACATTTTTGCTTGCGTCTCAGAGTTAACGGGAATTTTCTTTTATTTTTTTGTTATTGGTGATTGATTTAATAGATCTCTAAGATGAGGAGGGGTGGAGACGTTAGTTGAGGTAGCGTGTCTTGTACAGTATCAACTGTCGCTGATATACTCAAAACTGTATTTTTGTTTGTTATCTCGTTCATTCAACACGTAGGCATGCCTTTAGACTTAACCTACAGTATCTACTAACCAAGCATCACGTCGCAGAAGAAGAAGAAGAAAAAGAAAAAGAAAACCTCGTTATAAAACCATAGTCAAGTAAAGAAAGACCCGAGAAAGAAAGAAACCTCGGTAGGGAACCAGCCCATCCATCCATCCATCCATAATCATACCAAACCAAAAAGAGTTGACTCAACCCACTACCTTACCTACATCCTAGTTAGGTACCTAGCTGGGTAATGATTAAAAATTCCCATTCGCACTCGCATACGCCATCCCCGCCGGCGCCTGGTACCCAGCGGCACCCGACGCCTTCTCAATCTTCTCCGACTGCGCCTCGGTCTCCTTATCCTGCTGCATGAGCACGCAGCACGGACAGCAGCACGCCGCCATGCAGTCCTTGCATCCGTTTCCTTCGATGCCGAAGCGGTCGCGCATCTGGCCGCGTTTGAGCATCAGCAGGACCCAGTAGAAGCCGACGTAGGAGGTTAGGGCGTAGAGGCAGCACTGTTTTTTTCATTGCTTCGCGTTAGTATAGGTTGGTTAAAGTGTAAGTTTTGGGGGGGGGGGGGGGGGGGGAGCAGGGTGTTTTTGTTTTGTTTAGGGAATTAATGGGTAGTAAGGGAATAGTACTTACGATTCCTTTCATATGGCTTTA